>OY776279.1:14129059-14270098 GCA_963675445.1 Linnaemya vulpina
CCCTCTAATGATATATCATCACTATTGCGCCGTAAAATCATCCAAATTAATTTTGAAGAAGACCACCAAACTTTATTAGAATGCACATTCCCGAACGCAGAGGTCATCGCGAAACATGATGTTGCTAGATTTGTAGGATTGTATATAATGGATTCAAATGCCTTGCCAGCTATGGGACATGCCTGTACCCATGACCCAGCCCCTTGAGTTTAATTTCATATCGACTGCGACTGGGTGTGTGACATTGGGTGCACCGACTTCCTTTTAATTTTTTTATGTATGTATATCCGTTGCTCTGTTATATTAGAGATTGTGAAATTAGCAAAAGTCTACGTCTCAAAATCTCAAGTTAACCCAGTCCCCGGTACCAAAATATCCTATCGCACCCACGATGTAGGGAATTGTATGCGAAAAACAAAATTTCCTCAGATAGTCTTAAGTTACCTTAACTCATCTTTGCGCATTTCCGTCAACTTATCACCTTCGGCTATCAAATGATCGTAATTCTCTTCTATGTGCAGGACCAACATTTCTTTGGGCTCATCATCCGATTTCTCTTGCAATTTCCTTTGAAGATCCTTAAACTTTTGCCAAAGCTCATCCAGTTCTAACTGAAATAATACGAAAACAAGAAAAATAAAATGTCATATATGCAAAAGTATGAAGTACATCTCGTCAAGTAAATCTTTGCAAGATTAGAAGTAACTATTTTCAGACTGGGCGCATGTGTAGGGTATGATTTGATTTATATGCTGAAAATTTACTAATTTTCAATGAACGATCTGTGCCATGACACCGAAGTATCGAAAATAGTGGGAGTAGAACGATTTATTACACACATTTTTTTATTCAATTGATTATGACAGGGATAGACAGAAAAGACCAACGGTTTTTTTGAACTCCATCTTCGAAGTGATTATATGCGGCATCCTTGAACAGGCTGTTAATTTATCTTTTTTTGTTTTACTTTTAATATGTTTCTAATATTTGGTAAATTTTTAATTCTTAATCAAGTTCTTATAAATATTTTCGAAAATAGCGCCACCTACCGTTTGTTTCCTTATATTTTCCTGGGTCTCATTATGTACATCGACTCTATGCAATATCGGCTGGGCTGGTATAAATGCAGTGGAATGAATACTTTCAACTTTCTTGCCATATGGAATTTGAGAATCATGCGTTTTCGATTTCGCAGCAGTTGACATGGAGCCCACCACCAAACGTTCCATAATCAGGGGAAATGTTTCCAAATGATCCGATTGAATTCTGTCCATCATAAATACAGTTCAATGAAATTAAAAAAAAAAGTTTTAAATTAAAACAGAATAACTTTAATTACCTCAGACGATTAGAGTTTTTTGCCGCCACAATTGTTATGATCTCTTCCTGACTTTCATCGGCCGTTGCAAGCAGAACCAGGCCTAGGGCCTGCACATCAGATTGCCAACTTAGAAATTCCGGAAAGAAATCTGTTAATTTCTTTTCGCCCTCCTGGCAATTGATGCTAAAAGTCAACTTTGTGGCCGCTGCTTTTTGGGCTTGTTTCGCTTTGAAGAACATGCTCAAAGGCAAATAAGCATGCTGATGTATAACTCTGGGTATGCCTCCTCTCAAGGTAATATACGAGACTACAGCTTCGATGCGAGCCGTTGGCACATGCAATAGGTCAGCTATGAAAAAATCTAAAAGCATTTCCTGTTTAGTATCGGCTTTTATGTCAGTGAAAGTAAGAGTTTCTTGAGAGCATTTAAGGCCATCGGGAAGATTAAACACAATCTGCAGTTCAGCTAAATCCAAAATCGTATGCCATTTTAGTAGGCCTGAGCACACGGGTAACTCCTTTAAGGCCACATGGGCGGGCACATCCCACAGTATGGTGTCGGCATCCTCTTTAATTTTGTTATCTAGCGAAAATTCTAGTTTAACATCTTCATAGGATTTCTTGTTAATCGCTTCCATGTCTTGCACATCAGTGGCCTCTTTAATTTCCTGTTCCAATTTCATAAATTCATCAACGGCCTGCTGGAAGGATAACTCCTCCATATTTAAGGGCGGCACTTCAAATACAAAAGGATCTGAGCCCAAATAGCCTATGCGCAATATGCCTGAGGGGCCCAAGGTTACTATGGCGCCTGGCAAGCCCATTAAATTTGCTCTTTGTATGGCCACTGGCGGCTCATGTTTAAATTGGGCGGCCCATATGATGTTGGCGCTGTCGTAAATGAAAATTTTCGATGTTTCGGAAACAATAATTGTTATCAAGCGGGCAGTGGGCTCTGAAAGAGTATGGAATGATCTTGAGATCCCAGTGATCTTCTGTTCCAATAACTTACCCCAATAGTAGCCCACAACGAAGGTGTGAAAGCATTTCGGCGCATAGTCCAGCTTTAAAATGAACTCCACTTTGCCGCTGTCCGTTAAGCACAAGAAATTCCTTTCGCCCAGTATCATAATTGAAGCGCAGGAGCTGTAAAAAAGAAATTTTTCAAATGGAATGAGTTCTTCCACGACTTTTTGGTTTTGCTGTAGTCAAGACTAACCTTTTATTTTGCACCACATTTATGTCCAGAATACCCTCGCCCAGACACACAGACCATGTGGGTTGATAATGTGATTTGTTAATGGAAGAATGGGACAGATCCTGGTAGCTGTAAATAAAAAATGCTTCAGATCCATTCACCATCAAATGAAAAATTATTAAAATAAAAAGAGTTTTAAAAGAGGAAATCTTCAAAAATTTGTATTTCGAAGTTAATCCCGACAGAAGCTGTTTATATTTTTCACTACTCTTTTGAGCCAAATAGCGTTCTAGTAATCGCTGCGTGCGCAGAAATCGTTATTTAAGGTTTTGCACGTTTTCTTTTCTTGATATTCGATGGTTGCCAAATCAAAACTGCAAGAAGCTTATTCTACATTGAAACTACTCGGCTTAAGAAGAATTTAGCTCTGTAGGGCGCCGTGTGGTTTGCTCGTACTGTAACCACTTGTGGGAGTAGTCTAAGTAAAGAGTGTAAAGAATCCAACCTCTCTCAACCCGTTGTAGTAGCGTATTTCGATCGCTTCCATTAACATTTTTGTGTAAACGTAAAGTCTTAAACACAATAACGACGTCAGGCTACACAAACACCGGCTACAAAAGTCGTTGGCTACAATCGTCGCCTCGTAGTCAGCTACTTAATTATTTTTAAGACGACACCACTAAGTCAATAACCATGAGTTGTTGTTTGTAGTAGAATTCTCTTCATACGCCAGTGTAGCCGCTTTCATATATTTAATACTCTTAAATAGTTTTATACCAATAAAATATATTTAAATATAGTTTGTTGTTTCTTTTTGTATAATAAAATAGCATATTTTCAAGTTTACAATAATTTAATTTTTTTATATTATATATAGAAAATAGAAATCAATTTAATTTGGCTACAACCACAGAAATAGCAGGGACAACAACCAGTAGCCCTGTTGCCTGTGGTAGTAAAAATAATCATTCTCATATACGCACATCTATTCTATTTTTGACAAGTTGTAGTCTGTAGCCTGCTGTCGTTGTTGTGTTTAATGCTTAATTTGACTACAACCACAAAAACAGCAGGGACAACAACCAGTAGCCGTGTTGCCTGTGGTAGTAAAAATAATCATTCTCATATACGCACATCTATTCTATTTTTGACAAGTTGTAGTCTGTAGCCTGCTGTCGTTGTTGTGTTTAATGCTTAATTTGACTACAACCACAAAAACAGCAGGGACAACAACCAGTAGCCGTGTTGCCTGTGGTAGTAAAAATAATCATTCTCATATACGCACATCTATTCTATTTTTGACAAGTTGTAGTCTGTAGCCTGCTGTCGTTGTTGTGTTTAATGCTTAATTTGACTACAACCACAAAAACAGCAGGGACAACAACCAGTAGCCGTGTTGCCTGTGGTAGTAAAAATAATCATTCTCATATACGCACATCTATTCTATTTTTGACAAGTTGTAGTCTGTAGCCTGCTGTCGTTGTTGTGTTTAATGCTTAATTTGACTACAACCACAAAAATAGCAAGAACAACAACCAGTAGCCGTAGCACATCTATTCTATTTTTGACAAGTTGTAGTCTGTAGCCTACTGTCGTTATTGTGTTTAATGCTTAATTCAAAATCATTAAAAAACCAAATTCAATAATTGAAATTCGGGTGTAACCGACTTGCTTTATCGCCCTAATGAGGCCCATAAATTGTTTAATAACACTTACGTATAGCATTCCAAATTCCAAGCCGAGGCAAGACGAAAAAAACTATCTATCCTTTCGCAATACACCACTGGTGTGGGCAGGGCACGATGTCCAGGAAATTTACACTCATAAGAAATGCCATCTTGTTCGAAGAACGTCAACGAACCATCCAAATGAACGACACAGAAAAATTCACGACCCTTAACTTTGCCGAAATGGCCTTTACAAAATGAAAATGCGGTACGTTGAAAACGATATGCCGCCAGTTGTTGCAAACTCAGCTGGGCTCCGTGTTCGGCTACACCGCCCACATGCACCAAATTATAGATCACCAAAGAGTTGGGATGCAAAACAGCCAATTGGTTGGTGTTTTCCTTGCGATTGTTGCTGAAAAGAGGGAAAAGAAATTTAAAAATTTTATCGCTCAGCAGATTGTGAGCGACTGAAGTTGTAAGAACTCACGCACTAAATCTGCCCGAGTAAACGCCCAATATGGGCGCTTTTGTAAATAATTCCAATAATAAATCCGTGGGCTTGTAATTAAGACTATTGCCGTTGGCATCCACTTCATAGCTGGGATAGAATATGCTCAAGTGTCCCGTATGTGAGCCCACAACAATGTAGTCCTTTTCTTGGTCTTCCAAACCAAAACGGGCACACAACAAACTGGCCACATCGTAATTCTCCTCCAGATCAGCACATTGTGTTTTCCACCAATTGCACACTTTAAAAAGCGACATGTTGCAAATTATTTGTTAATGATTAAATTTATTAAACTTTTTATTGCTTTTATCACGTCCGCATCACTCTTCAGTAGTTTGTTAAGGTAAAACAGAAATTGTTTGTGAAAAATTGTTAATAGAATCACAAAGAATGCCAGCCAAATATTGTCAATGTTTTGGCCTCTTTGTTAAGGTTGCTAGGAAACCAGTTGTATGAAGGAAGTATTGCAACTGAATCTATCAGGTGTTGTTGTTGTTATTTTTTGTGAGGGTTGTTTGAATAGCAAAAGCATTCTTAAGTGGAAAAGCAGATGTGTTCAGGATTGGCGTCAGTGAGGGCCGTAATGCTCAGAGTGATGGTGTTACTAACACCGTGTGAAATTGAGTGTCCACCACAACCTCCGAGTAGGGAGCCACACCTCTTCTAATAACATACCATGCTCTTGTAAGTGGATCTCCACAGCCCACTTTGCTGAGGTGTTTCGGCCTGTTTTAATTTTTATTATTCCCGTGGCCATATGCCATGCCGCCAGCAACAAAGGAATAACCAACAGGACAGATCTCTTCAAAACGTAGAAGAGCACTATTTATACTGGCCTTATCCAGTCTGTTCTTTCACAATAGCAAAAATTGGAATTCCCGATACCAGGTAAATCGAAGTCCAGGCAGCCACTGATATTCCCGTATGCGTAACTGATATTCCTAGAGGCGCCCTTTTCTTGGTTAAGAAAACCGCAGCCAGCCTCTTAAAACCGCCGAAGGAGACCTCACAATATGCGAGGACTAGGTAAAACACCGTATCCGCTACGTGAACTCCCGAAAGGCACTTCACCAATAACCGCCCACAGAACATCCCAACTTCAATTGAGGACGCAACGAAGTCCGCTACATGATATTACCTGCGTATGACTGCGCAATCGCGAACATCGTCCAAAAGGATGACACGGCATATTGTGGTAAGACCTCAAATTATAACCCCTGGAAGTTAACTTTCTATTCTATAGGGTGGTTTTTATAGAGTGATACAAGCTTAAATCATAATAATATATTTTTGATATCAATGAAAAGGTCTTTATTGCTTGGAAAATTTTCTGACATTATTGTTTAAATATGATTTCGGCCACGGCTGGCGCAATCTGGAACACCAATTTTCACAAACAGTAACATTCTGACCATCATCGTTTTTGAAGACATACGGGCCAATGACCCCGCTAGCCCACAAAGCGTACATAACAGTAATTTTCTGTGGATGGAATGGTATTCCGACAAAAGCTTGTGGATTCTCCCCACTCCGAATGCGACGATTCTGTTCAGCGACGTACACAAGTGACTTTACATAACCCCAAAGAAAATAGTCCAATGGGGTTAAATCACACGGTCTTGGGGGGCCAATTAACTGGGCCATTTCGTTAAATTATTTTTTCGTCAAAAGTTTCCGTGAGTAAATCAATTGTAGCGTCCGCTGTGTGGCATGTGGCTCCGACCTGATGGAACCACATATCAGCGAGATTTATGCCACGTAATTGAGGTACGAAAAAACTTCCAATCATGTTTCTATACTGTCCACCATTGACAGTTACATTCTGACCATCATCGTTTTTGAAGACACATGGTCCAATGACTCCGCCAGCCCATAAAGCGCACCAAACAGTAATTTTCTGTGGATGGAATGGTATTCCGACAAAAGCTTGTGGATTCTCCCCACTCCAAATGCGACGATTCTGTTTATCTACGTACCCATTCAACCAAAAATGGGCTTCATCGGAAAATATAATTTTGAATGGATGAAATGCACGATAAGTTAGACGAACAGAACCATTATTTTGATTAAAAATTTCCACAATTTGCACGCGTTGCTCTGGTGTCACTCGATCCATAATAAAATGTCAAAGCAAACTAAACAAAATGCGACTACCAGCTGTTAAATGGCTGGTCAAATAAAGCAGTGATGCCAACTCAAAGTTGTAACACTCTGTAAAAACACCCTATATTTGGCCAGCACTCAGGGGATGGCTCTGAATATGAAAATAGAATAAACTTTTACTGTGAAAAGTTTGCAATTAAAATAAATTTCAAAAAGAAAAATCAACCACAAAATCATATGAATGACAGGCAACTGTTTGATCTTTTATGTGTCTTTTATCTCTCATTATTTCTTTCAAATTGTTTCAATAGAAAACCACAATTTATTTACTCTTATGACAGAGATATTGTGGTGTCAGAGCAGATAGAAGAAACAAAACAAATCGGCAATTTGTTTAAAGTTTCTTTTCTTTGCGGTCATCATGGCAAGACCGAAGCCAACAGAGCGATTGGCCTGCGATCGAATGTTATACCATGATGCAAATCGATCAAATAAGATCAGCTCAACTGTTTGTTGTTGTGACTTTAAAATTGAATATCTAAATTCGACTGGAGTAGCTGTTGATTTGTTGTAACAAAAGAAATTTATTTGCAAATTGTATTCCACCGTTTCGTTTCAAAAGAATTGTATGAAATTAAATGTGAATTTTATTTTTATTCTATTATTATTTATATTTATATGAATAATCGCTTGATGCTCTAAAAACCGGTTGCAGTGAATTGAAACATGACACGGAGAATATATAAAATAATAAAAATTAATATCAAATATCACGCCGCATGCCGTTGTATTGACAAATAAACTTTTTCAACGAATTAAGTCTAAATACATTTTATCGATGTCTACACAACTAAATGGCAGACGAGCGCACAAATTGCAAACCAGGTAGACATTTCACAAAGTCGGAAGTGTTTTGGTTTTATGAAAATTCATATTAAAATCAATAACAATGAATTTATTTTGTAGTTGAAATGATACTTAATCAGTGAGTGATTTAAAATTAAATAAAATGTTTTCTTTTTGACTGGGATCAGCAGCGTTATGTCAGAACCAGGAAAACTGTTTTTACTCAATATTATAACAATTTCATATTAATTGAACAATAATTAGTTGAAATTTTATGCCCATGATCTGAGCTCAATGAGTTCAACTAAAGTTTATGTCTGGATACCATATCGGGTGTTTTTTTTTTATAGAGTGCTACAAGTTTAAATCATAATAAAACATATTAATAGATTTTTGATATAAAATTTTATGACATTAATGTTTAAATATGATTTCGGCCATGTGACCGCCATGGCTGGCGCGTACAAGGCGCAATCTGGAACACCAATTTTCAATAACTTTTCTCAACGTTTGGGGCCGTATCTCACCGATAATGTTGATTTCCAGGTGTTCAATTGTTTGTGGTTTATCGACGTACACAAGTGACTTTATATAACCCCCAATGAAAATAATCCAATGGGGTTAAATCACACGATCTTGGAGGCCAATTAATTGGGCCATTTCATGGAATTATTTTTTCGTCCAAAGTTTCCTTGAGTAAATCAATTGTAGCGCCCGCTGTGTGGCATGTGGCCACACATATCAGCCTGTTGGAACCACATATCAGCAAGATTTATGCCACGTAGTTGAGGTACGAAAGAACTTGGAATCATGTTTGTATATTGTTCACCATTGACAGTAACATTCTGACCATCATTGTTTTTGAAGACACATGGGCCAATGACTCCGCCAGCCCATAAATTGCACCAAACAGTAATTTACGTCCCCATTCAACCAAAACTGGGCTTCATTCATCGGAAAATAAAATTTTGTATGGACCAAGGGCAGGATAAATTTGACGAACAGAACCATTATTTTGATTAAAAATTTCCACAACTTGCACGCGTTGCTCTGGTGTCAGTCGATCCCTGATAAAATGTCAAAGCAAACTAAACAAAAAGCAACTATCAGCTTTTAAATGGGTGCTCAAACAAAGCAGTGATGCCAACCCAAAGTTGTACACTCTATAAATACAAATGGAAAGCGTTTTAACTCACGCAAATGCTTACAGAGTTAAACAGTTCCCAATAATATTGCATTCCATGAAACTCTTTCATTATATAAATAATTAACTGAATCAAAACATTTTTTTTTCTTTATTAATATTTAGTCGTTACGCTTTTTCGTTTAAATATTTGACAAGTTCGAATTTATCTCGAGAAATACATGACGTATATAAAATCTTTGAACTTTCGTTTTACTGTTCTGCTGAACATTTGAAACAGGCCGCTGCTGCCGTTTTCAAACTGTTCAGATATTAATTACGACAAGCAAATCGATAGTACATTTACCTCAATCAATACAATTTTATTCATAAATTTATTTCTAGAAGCGTGAAAATGAAATACAGAAAAGATTAAAATAAAATAAATACTTAAATACAACAATTAACAACAACAAATAAATAAAGAAATAAATAATCTTCATAAAAACAATATCACAATTCTAGCGAATAATTTGGATTAAATGGTTCATTTGGGGAACACAAGGCTGGATATTGTGGATGTCTTCCGGTGGTACATAACGAGCCAGGTTTTCCAACTCTGTAGACTGGAGCGTCTAAAGCATAAGTGCTGGCATAATTGCAAGCCGTATTGTAAATGTGTAGGAATTTGTAAACAGGATGCGTGTAGCGCATCATGGCACAACCCACGTGGGTATTACGATCCAAAACAAACTCGGCAAAGTGGCCATACATTTCGCTAGAAGAAGGAAAAAAAAAACAGTGATGAATCATGACAATCACGAATCATCCCCGAATATATACTCACAAGGCCATATCGACTTTGAAATCGGCGATATAGTTGCTGTCTATCAGCGTGTACTCAACGAACCATAAGGCCAAACTTCTCTGTAGGACTTCGCGTATGTTAAATGGTAGATTAGTGGGCCTATCGATACCCACTAGATTTTGTCCTACATTACGAAAACGATAGGAGTTTTTGCAAGCTTCGTGCTCGACCACACAAGTCTTGACATTTAATTCAGCTAAAAAGGCCAATTCATCATCCCACTGCAGCGTTGCCATCTTGGCAGCCGGATAGTAACCAGGCAAATTACCAGACGCCACAAAGTTGCGTCTTTTATTGTGTTCGTGCAGAATGAAATGTTTGTGGGCGGCTAAATCGATGATTTTGGCATCGGCTTCGCATATTTCATGGAAATCCTAAAAATTAAAAATTAAAAATTAAAAATATTCGACAAATAAAACTATACGGCTCGATGCGAAAAAGTCCCAGTCCTATTTCACACACATCAGGTTTACTTGATCAGTTTTTCTTTAGTTTTCTTTTAAACCTGCATTCACTTTCATACACAAACGTATTGTTTCATCAAGTTTCATTGTCTCTGCTTTCAACTTTATATGCTTTTTGATATGCTGCAGCCAACTTCAAGTGAGAAGTTTACTAAAACTTGATGGTACAGTCAGGTTTGTACCTCTTTTCATTCTCTTCTCCCCTTTCTTCTATAAACTCAAGACTTGATGAGTCAAACTTGATGTGTGTGAAAGGGGACTCACTTTTGAAAAAGTATTG
Source organism: Linnaemya vulpina (assembly GCA_963675445.1). Taxonomy (NCBI): domain Eukaryota; kingdom Metazoa; phylum Arthropoda; class Insecta; order Diptera; family Tachinidae; genus Linnaemya; species Linnaemya vulpina. The sequence continues at coordinate 14,139,441 of OY776279.1, forward strand.
AGCAATTTCATTTTAATCGTGTTGGTTCTTTGTCCCGAAATTTCACAGAAGAATTCAAATTTTTGTCAAGACTCAAAATTATTATTTTTCATTAAAAGTGTTTGTTAGAATTGGAAAAAGGACCGCCAAAGTTTGAAAATAAAATCGAAATAGTCATGAAGGAGTTCTTGTTATGCCTTTGAAATTTGTTTAGTTCTTCTAAGAAATTTTGGTTAAAAGTCCAGTCAAAAACTACTCAATTAATGACTTGAATTTTTTTTTTTTTAATAAAATTAATGCAATTTATAAAAATATACTGCCAAGTTAGCGTAGAAACGAAAGTTGTTTAAGACATTTTAAATTCAATTTGTTTTTAAGAAATCATCAGATATTTTTCCAAAATATATTTTTTGGTACTTCTTCCAAAGATGTTTTCTTGTGCACATTTAAGAAGCTGGACTTATGATAGATGCCTTTTTAAAAGACAACCTTTCAATGTGAAAATTTTTCGTAGCAATTGTTTTTAAAGAATTGGCCTGAGATCTTAAATAATATGCGACTGCTGATCATATCGTCAATATAATTAATTTCAGGGTTTTCAGAGTTGCAACAACTGAAATATAATCGTACTTACGCCTGTATTATTACACGCTATATGTTGAACATCCCGAGGACACAACTGGGGATCACACCAGGATAATGATTTCAAATCGGCTTTATTTATTAAAGCCGTAACTAAAATCATGGCACTTGACAGGCGAAGAAACATTTTATTGAAATTATAAAAGAAACACAAATTCGTCCAACACAATTGAAATGATGATGTTAAATAAATATTAACAACTTTCCGTGGATTTTTTATATAAATCAGGCAGCGTTTAGTCTTGAAATGCTCAAAAGGTGTTATGAAAATTTTCAAAAAGTTTCTGGATTTATACAAAATTTGTCAGAGGAGAAAAGTGTGTGCACGAGTATGTTCTTTATAAACAAAAAAAAATAAAAAAAAATTCAGATACGAATTTCAATTGAAATATTTATTGATTTGAATTAGTGCGATTTGTTGCTTTTTTTCTCCAAAATTGTATTTTATCAATTAAAACATTTTAAATTTTAATTACTGAAAGTTGCTTCACTAATTAATTCATTACGAGTGAATATTTGTCATGCGTACGTAAATTTGTTTTGAGGCAGGCTGGGAGCGTTTAGGTTCAGTTAGCCAACTGGGATGGAATGTAACTGCAACGGCAGGCAACTGCTGATGGATTTTATTATAAGATAAGTAAACAGCTGTTTCAGTCCATTACACGCATTCCACTTGGAATTTTCACGTAATTTTGTTTCAAAATTCTTTGGTTTATGTGGGAGCACTTAAAGTTCGGATCTTGAAGATAGTGTGAAAAACTGTCACAGGCTGTTTTAGAAAAGTGTTACTTATTAGAAAACTAATTCTTTTGGTTTGGTTATAAGGAGTTCCCATTCTACCCTAAGGAGCCTCCACTAGTGCCATGGAAACCTTTGAATTTGATTACGTTAGGAACCTAGTTTCTTCAATGTATATTCTTAAGTCCCTCCAATTAGAACCCCTAAGAAATTCCATCTCAGTATAATCTCTTGATAAAATGCTTGTCTTCTGACTTGGCTAAAAGCTGGACAGTAGCACAAGTAGGGCTCCAGTGTTTCGTCCTCTGCCGGACAGGCCCCACATGTTATATCGTCAACGATACCCATTCGTGCCAGGTGATTCCTTAACTCTGTATGTCCTGTTATTAAATAAACCAATCTCCTACTCAATGTTAGGATCTCCTTTGTCCTATTACCATCTGGGTCCCACCATAGAATTCTAGTCACCCTACCTACGGTAGAGAGCTGCCAATCTCTTGTCTGCAATTCTATAGCCCATTGTTTCAGTTGGTTCTTAAAAACCCGAAATAGCTTTGGATTGTCTAGTGTGATGTTAGCCATTAATACTCCCATCTTTGCTAGCCTATCTGCCTCAGCATTTCCAGGTATTTCTTGATGTCCTGGAATCCATATTATCTCTATGCTTCCACAGTGCGTGCATGGGTTAATCTCATCCTTGCATTGTATTACACACTGAGATTGAAGCGCATGATTCCTCAGGGTCTCGATGACTCCCCTACTATCCGTAAATATACGAACCGGTAGTCTGTTATCGATTTCCTTTTTAGCCATTTTATCCCTTCCGCAATAGCCACGATTTCACAAATTCTTTAATAAACAAACTAATTTGATACCATTAAATTTACATTTTTGAACAAATTTTAGTTTTTTTTTTTGAACTTTATTCATAAAAAAATTGATGGAATAAATAAAATTTGAGAATTTTATTCCTTCAAATGTTACTTATTCGATCGAAAGACAGCTTGTGAAAACAGCGAACAGGGATTTACTAACTTGGATTAACTTTAAACTTAGTTTGACGCAGCTTGAAACTCTGATTTTTCCGGGCGCAATATAATTGCGTAATATAATTACAATATAATTGCGTAATTAAAACTTATTAATAAAGGCAAAAATCTGTTTTGAGATTAACTAAACCAAGTTTAACTTAGAGTTATTAAAACCGAACCTAACTATGTTTCATTAATTTGTCATGGATTGACTGAAAGTCATTACAAATTTCACAAATCTTGATAATTTTTTTAATTTCAATCAGGCGTTATTACTCACAAATAAATATCAGTCAACAACCAAACGTCCAGATTAATTGAATTATTTAAAAACAAAATTCTTACACATCAATAAATCAAGATATAAAATGCTTCTGTTGGCTTCACATTTTGTTCATTCACAATTTTTCAAATAATAAAAAAAGAATATTAAGATTCAAATTTTTCCAGTTGATAAAAGTGACAAAATCTTGATCAATAGAAATGTAATTATAAAGGGTGTTTTTTATATAGTGATACAAGTTTAAATCATAATAAAACGTAGTAATATATTTTTGATATCAACGAAACGGTCTTTATTGGATAGAAAATTTTATGACATTAATGTTTAAATATGATTTCGTCCATGGGGCCGCCATGGCTGGCGCGTACAAGGCTCAAACTGGAACACCAATTTTCACAAAACAGTAACATTCTGACCATCATCGTTTTTGAAGACATCTGGGCCAATGACTCCGCCAGCCGATAAAGCGCACCAAACAGTAATTTACGTACGCATTCAACAAAAAATGGGCTTCATCGGAAAATAAGATTTTGAATGGATGAAGTGCACGACAAGTTTGACGAACAGAACCATTATTTTGATTGAAAATTTCCACAGTTCGCACACGTTGTTCTGGTAAAAGTCGATTTATAATAAAATGTCAAGGCAAACTAAATAAAAAGCAACTATCAGCTGTTAAATAGGTGGTCAAATAAAGCAGTGATGCCAACTCAAAGTTGTATCGTTCTATAAAAAACACCCTATATATTGATTGTTCTGGATCTTATTACAGAGATCATTTTAAGCGGTAACGATTTTCCGTCATTCCACATCAAATTTGAAGTGCAATCGGACCGGTTTCGGTTATGAGTCATCGTTAGAGTCCGATAAAGTGTTGTAAAAAGTTTTTAAAACATCGTGTTCGTATCACTTTTTAATGAAGGCATACTTTATTATTTTATGCCATTTCCTGTTTTTCGTAATCAAGTCCTTATGGAGTTATTTATTATGGTTTTCAGCGTCATTTGTGAATTTAATTCATTATTGATGTTTATCGATATTTTATTGATTTTATAACGTGTTAATACAAAATGCGATTTGAATACTGTTGAATGTTACAAGTTTTATTATATAACGGGTAATTTTTTGTTTGTTTGTGGAAAGCGAGGCAAAACTATAAGATCGTATCACTGAGTTGCAAAATACAAGAAGGAGTTGTAATTTGTGTCTACGTTTGGCGGTATTAAAGTAGAACTTCTGTTTGACAAAAAAAAAAATAAAAAATTGTTCTAGTCCAGCTGCAATAAAAATGCCCTGTTTATCGAAACAATTGACTGGTTACTTAAAATTAGCCATCGATTGTAGAGTTCATCTGGTCTTTGGTGGAAAATATTTTATAAACGATTAATTTTGTCCAGCTTGCGAAAAGAAAATATAAATCGAATGATTACGTTATTATTTTTAAATAATTCGTAAATGACACCATAATATAGGGTGTTTTTTATAAAGTGATATAACTTTGAGTTGGCATCACTGCTTTATTTAACCACCCATTTAACAGCTGATAGTTGATTTTTGTTTAGTTTGCTTTGACATTTTATTACAAATCGACTTTTACCAAAAAAAAAAAAACTCGTGCAAATTGTGGAAATTTTTAATCTAAAATAATGGCTCTGTTCGTCAAACTTGTCGTGCACTTCGTCCATTCACAATTTTATTTTCCGATGAAGCCCATTTTTGGTTGAATGCGTACGTAAATTACTGTTTGGTGCGTTTAATGGGCTGGCAAGGGAGCCATTGGCCCATATGTCTTCAAAAACAATGATGGTCAGAATGTTACTGTTTGTGAAAATTGGTGTCCCAGATTGCGCATTGTAGGCGCCAGCCGTGGCGTCCACATGGACGAAACCATATTTAAACATTAATGTCATAAAATTTTCTATCCAATAAAGACCGTTTCATTGATATCAAAAATATATTACTACGTTTTATTATGATTTAAACTTGTATCACTCTATAAAAAACACCCTATAGTTCGGTGTCATTCATAATATTTCATAAGTGACTTTGTGATGATTCATAAATGATAAAATGATAAGAGGGAGTCATTCAAAATGACATCGTGATAATTCAGAGGTGATATTATGGGAACTTGGAGTTACTAAAAATGATGATTCAAAAGTTATAGCACGATAGCTCATGAGTCAGAAGTGACAATATGAAAACTTGCAGTTATTCAAAACGTTTCGGTGCTATTCAAAATGATTCATTAATGTGACCGTAGTTGTCATTAATGACAACATGACTACTCTGACATCTTCGCGATGGTTCATATATGATTCGATGTCTTTTAAAGTGATTTAGAATAATTCAAAGTGGTTCGGTGCTATTCAAAATGATTCATAAATGTGACCGTAATGATTCATTAATGACAACATGACAATTATGACATGATTCGACGTCTTTCAAAATGATTCACATTTGCACAGTGACGACTAAGAAAAGACAACGCGACAAGTCTGAATCATTCAAAGTGGTTCGGTGTTTTTCGAAATGATTCATAAAAGGCATCGTGCTGATTCAGGTATGACAACATATTAGCTCGGGATCAATCACAATCATTCGTTGTCATTCAAAATGATTGGTAAAAGAGACCGTGATAATTGACAAAATGACAAGTCGTAGTGATTAAAAATTACATCGTGATGGTTCAGAAGTGACATTATGAAAACTTTCAGTTATTCCAAATTATGATTCAGAAGTGCTAACACGACAACTCGGAGCTATTCAAAATGTTTTGGTACCATCCGAAATTATTCATAAATGATTATTGATGTTTCATTAATGACACCATGAAAACTCTGATGTCATTGCGATGCATACTGATTTGATGGCTCTTAAAATGATTCAAAAATTCACCGTGATGATTCAGAAAAGACAAAATGACAAGTTGGGATCATTCCCAGAGTTCAGGGTCATACGAAATGATTCACAAATACACCGTGTTGATTCTGTATCATTCACTTTTCATAGATGACTATTCATATAAGACACCATGAGGATTTGGTGTCATTCAACGATGATTTGCTATCATTCACTGATGATTTGATATCATTCATTCACTTGTTATCAGTCTTTCCGCCACATGCCACCACTTACACCATGCAATCAGCCACCGATTATTTTCCCCTTTTAAAAATAATGAATAAAACTTATCCCGTTGCCTCATGAAATATCTTTTGCTTTTATTTTTTAATATCTGCTTAAAAACTTGCCCTAAAATAATGCAAGTTTTCTTTTACTACATTAAAACTAAAAGTACAACTATTGACACTAAATTGTCAAATAAAATCGTTTAAATAACAACTAAAATTCACAGACTCGAGCATATTTGCTTGCGAACAGCTCTTAATAATTGGGATCGAACTCTTCTCGTTCTGAACACAAGGCAGGGAAGCGTAAATTTCTACCAGTTTTGCAGCCGCGAGCCGGATAGCCTGTTTTGTACAGGGGCGCACCCAGCGCATACACCGAAGAATAATTACAAACCACATTGTAGATGTAAACATGAGGATAGTCGGGTCTGGTGAAGCGCATTATCGCACAGCCAACGTGTGTAATACGATCGACAATCATTTCGGCAAAATGGCCATACGCTTCACTGTAATTGAGAAAAAAATTATTTAAATTTTTATTTAATAATCTTAATATTTTATTTTACAACTCACAAATCTTTGGTGACTTTAAATGCAGTGACAAACGAGTTATCAATCAAATCGTATTCTGTATCAAACCACAACGTAATTGTTTCGTCTATCAGATTTGTGACATTTACAAAATGCGACTTCAATCTGGAAATGCCGCATAAATTTTGTCCGGTATTGCGGAATCGGTAGGTGTGATTACAGTCGTCGTGATCCAAAATACAAGTTCGTACATTGAGGCCTGCCAAATATTGCAGCTCATCATCCCAGACCTGCAAGACAAGTTGGCAAAATGTTTATTCAAAAATAAATGTTAAGCATTTCGTAAAGTTTTGTTTTTAATGCGCTGAAAATGGTAAAGGCTTGTCATATCGTGGGCGACCCCTTAAAGCCCAGACTTATATTCTGGATTTTTATGAATAGGGAAGTGGAATAATTGTTGTCCGTCTGTCTGTACGTCAAATCGAGTTTCCAAAGTCCCTGGAAACGCTAGAAACTTTGTTCGGTCTTGGATTGTTGTCATGGAAATAGTCGTAAATAGATTTCTTTTAAAAATCAACCGATATACATCTCCAGAGCTGGAAAACTTAAATTTATTTTTGGTGTATGAAAGTAAACAGCTGAGGCTGATATTTGTTTTTTTTGCTATTTATTTTATACTTCAGGGAGAACTTAATTGTTATTAAAGACCAAACAAAATTAAATATGCGACTACAGGGTTGGTAAATCGATCCTGTTGTTGTTACATAAAATGTAACTAGTTAGAATAATTTCAATCTTTTGCTTTATAAATTGTATAAATTTGACACTTTGGAAAGAATTTCATTGATATTAGAAAGCAGAAATGCTGAAAATGCAACTTCAGAGCTGGATAATTGAAATTCTTTTCAGAAGTATTGAAGGAACTAAATAGAACTATTAATTTTTCTTTGGCAATCATAAGTATTTTATATATATGAGAAAGAATTAAATTAGAGTTGAAACCAAGAAAGATTAAACGGAGTCTTCCAGGGTTGGAAAATGTAAACTGTTTTTGTTACATAAAAGCAGCCTATTAAAACAATCTTTATTTTTTGCTTTCTTAAACAAGTTTGCTATTTTACAAACAACTTGATTCGTATTAGGAACCAGAGCTGGATAATGCAAAACCTTTTTTTCAAGTGTTAAAGAGCTAAATAAAACCATTTTATATTTTAAAGAGCAAGAAATTAAAATTAATACCAAGAAAGATTAAATGGAAAGTTCCAGGGGTGGAAAATTCAAACTATTTTTGTTACATAAAAGCAGCCAACTAAAATAATATTTATCTTTTGCTTTGTAAGCTAAACAAGTTTGATATTTTAGAAACGATTTGATTGGCACTTGGAACCAGAGCTGGATAATTTAAATGTTAAAAACATTTTTTATTTTAAAGAGCAAGAAATTAGAATTATTACGAAGAAAATTAAATGGAGAGTTCCAGGGTTGGAAATTGCAACTTATTTAACGACTGTATGTATTATACTGTAGTAGCTAAGATATTATGGGTCTGTCATAGATCTGATTCCTTCAGGGAGACACAAGAAACTACGTTACGATAACTTTGCGTTTAAAATTAGCGGGAAGTTGCAGGGATGGCTCTTGGTTCAAATTTCTTTTAAAATATTTTTTCCAAATTATTTTGAAATAATTGGCGATTATTTGATTACTGAAGGCTTAAAGTTTGATATTTTTATTGAAAAGAAATTTATTTCGGAAGGCTGTAACTTCTTCTATGACGACCCTCGTAGTATTAACTTTCAAATAGAGTATCAATAAGGAGTAGGGGTTTTTAGGAAATTTGTTTGTGATTAAAATAAAAGTTATTTCTGTAGACAATTTCTTGACTTTTAACTTGTATAATAAATTCTGTTTGAATAGAGTATTTTCTAAAATTTTTTTTAATATTCTTATTTATAAAAAATATTTGAGACTTATAAGCTGCATATAACACAAACTTTTTATGCGAATTAAGCATTTTTTGTGAACAAGATCTTGAAAGTTTTGTATTTAATATACAAAAGAGAAGTTTCAGATAGTCGGGTGAGATTTGAAGTCAATATAACTTAACATTAGGCTTGTTCGATAACTCCTTGACTCTTTGAACTTCCCTCGCAGTTAGTTAAAAAGCTAAAATTTTCATTTGTTTAGTCGAATATATTCTAAAGCTGCCTGCAAAATTTCTTATCACATCAAAACTATCTTATTTGAGTAGGTTTGAAATTAGCATAACCTCTAAGTAATCCCCACACCCTACTCCGTCTCTTCAAACAAACTCTGAGCGGACTTTCCTGAATGAGTTATTAATTGTTATTAGAATCATACAAATCGTCTATGGACTACAAATTAACAAATTTTATATAAATAGTCCCCCACTGTGCAATGTTAGATGATCGATCATATCTCGCATCAAAACAGCATCGCACTAATTACTTATCCCCTCATATAGTTGTTGTTATTGTTGTTGCATTACATTATTGTGCAATTAGAAGTTTATTGCGAATAAATATTTTCTTCATATTCCACAAACCCTTTTCCACTGCAGCAGCCATCATCACATCTTTTGATTGTGCAATTTTATGTTTAAATTTACATCAATTATCAATTAAATTAATATTAAATTTATTAGCATAAACAATATTTTATTAATAATACAAAATAATATGCATGCATTCGCCCGAAGACAATATAAAAACGATTAATTGTTTTTAATGCATTTTCATTTGAAACTTCATATTCGTTTAGATCATTAATTTATGTTTAATTATAACGTCTTAAACAATCGTCTTGTTCGCCATCTGCCCGGTTAATGTAAACAGATAAATTAACTAACAGTAAAGTTCAACAACAAGAAAATCACAACAACAGTGTATTGACTATATCCGTTTTCTTAGTGACCCGTCTGAAAGTGAAATATGGAGAAATCGGAGTCAATGCAAAAAGGTGCGACCATCCATCCATTCAAACCCGCTTATTCAGTAAATTGATTAATTAATTTTACTGAAACCATAGATTTTATGTAACAATAAAGTAAATTTGCTTCTATTCACACAAATAAATTTGCATAAATATTTAATTGATGTTGGTTTAGGAAAGAACAAACTGCTTAAAGATCTTTGAATTATTTGCATCAGAAGACGTTCTATCGGGTGTTTTTTATAGAGTGATATAAGTTTAAATCAGAATAAAACATAATAATATATTTTTGATATCAATGAAACGGTCTTAATTGGATAGAAAATTTTATGACATTAATGTTCAAATATAATTTCGGCCATATAGCCGCCACGGCTGGCGCGTACAAGGCGCAATCTGGAACACCAATTTTCACAAAACAGTAACATTCTGACCATCATCGTTTTTGAAGACTTTATGGGCCTTGTGGGCCAATGACTCCGCCACAACATAAAGCGCACCAAACAGAAATAGGCTTCATCGGAAAATAAAATTTTCAATGGCTGAGTTTGATTAAAACTTTAAACAATTCGCACGCGTTGTTCTGGTAAAAGTCGATTTATAATAAAAGGTCAAAGCAAACTAAACAAAAAACAACTATCAGCTGTTAAACGGGTGGTCAAATAAAGCAGTGAAGCCAACTCAAAGTTGTATCACTCTATAAAAAAAACTACTTGAATATATAAAACAAAATTTAAATTTTCCTGCTCTGGAGATGTCTTTTTGGCTTTGGCGATCTCTGTCGCCAATAAATTTCTTTGAAAACCATCAAATGTGAGTGATTTATAAAGAAAGGGAAAAAAACTTTTTTAGCTGGTTGCCTTAATGCACCAAAAGTATCTCAACTTTCCAGCCCTGATGTCAAATTTTCGACTTCATTAGATTTTCAATAGCAATTTAAACTTTTTATTTTACTAATAATAAATACGGTTACTAAAATAATTGTATTAATTAGTTATTTATATATTTAAAAAAAATCCAGCCCTGGAGTTGTTTCTTGGTTTTTCTGATATCTAGTACCAATAAATTTCTTTAATATAAATAAACATGATTAATTTATTAAAAAAGGGCAACAATTTATTGTAGCTGGTTATTTTTAGGTCCAAAAAAAATTTCAATTGTCCAACTTTGGCATCAAATTTTTATTTTTGTATAATTTTTAATATCAATTTTATTTTTGTTGCACTATAAAATAGGTTTGCTGAAATTATCACTAACTAGTTAATTTCATATATCAAAAATCAGTTTCAGCTTTCCAGCTCTGCAATGGAATTTTAAATTTTATTGATTTTTTATTAACCATCGTTTTAGGATCAGTTTCAAAATGAACTCGTCGGGGGGCTTTGGGAACCTCGTGACACCTACAGAGAGACGGACGGACAGATATCACTTATTAGGTTTCCCTTTTCATAAGGAAATATATATATATATATATGTATATATATATATATATATATATATATATATATATATTAAGGGGACGCATATTGAGGAATGACAAACTCTTATACAAACCCTTTCACATTTTTGTGAAGGGTATTGAAAATATTTTTAATAAACATAAAACTTCCGAACTGTAGGGTATTCCCACTTCTGCGCTTTGACAGCTGATAACGGTCATCGTATGGTAGTTACATCTGTTCAATCAGTTAAAACCCACGTACTTTTTTGGCTTTAATTACAAAATATTCGGTAACCGGTTTTTAAAATTTTTACTAAACGCTGGCTTTATAAAGCAAACCAACCTGAGCGTGTGCCTGCGATTATTAGGCCCTGCTGTTCAGCTCGAGCTTGGATACAATAAATTTAATGGATTTTTAAAGAATTGTTGTTAGTTTTTGTTTTTGTTGTTTATTATTTTTATTTTGATTATCAATGAAATTTTTATTACACGCCAAAATCATGCTGCAAAGATTAATCAGTGATAGTTTGCAAGTTATTTTTTTTGATTCCAACTTTATGGTGATTGTCATTAATTGATTTTATTCAAATTTTGTTTTTGGTTTAGAGAGATCCACTTAATGGCCGATTAGAAGAGGTTCTGTAATATTTATTTGATTAAATGAAATGCTTTATTAACATAAATTTTTTATGTCTTTTTTTAATTTGATCTGTTTATAGTTTTTTGTTCTTCTTAAAATACGGTCACACTTGGTAAATATTTACTAAAAAAAAGCATAACCACTAAAGAAATATAAATTAATGCAGAAAAGTCTTTGTCAACTTAAACAGTTTTTAATAATATTGGATTCTTTGACACTGTTTATTAATTATGTAAGAAACTGTGTAACTTTAAGAACACGTATTTGAATTAAAATATATTTTGTAAATATTTAGTGGTTACGCTTTTTTAAAAAAATATTTAATAAGTGTGAAAGTGCCTTTAGGAATATATTTTTTTTCAACAAATACTCAAACGTGTGTGTTTTATGTCAATAAATATTTAAACCACCATGACACTACACCGTTTCCATGTGTAATTCAGAAATCAGTACTTTGAATACAGAAAGCGTCGCTTTGAATCAGATCGCGGCAGTTGTAACTCAGAGAGCGGTAATTATAATTCAGATATATCAAAAATAATTTTGAAATCGAAAATAGTTATTCAGAGAGCGGTAATTACAATTCAAATAAATCAGATATAATTTTGAAAGCGGCAATTGTAATTCAGAAAGCGTAAGTTATAATTCAGAATAGTAAAATATAATTCAGAAAAGGTCACTTATAATTTAGACAGCGTCAATTGTAATTCAAAGAAGAAAAGCTTTATTGCCTTTTATTATAAAAAAGGAGTGTTATGAAGTTTCATGGGCATCGTAATATATTTTTGAAATAAATAAAGACAATAAAAATTATTGATAAATTCCTTGTCTTTAATGTATAGAAGACATTTTTTGTATTTATAATACATCTTATTATGAATGTCGTCATCGATGTCACGTCGACACGACAGCGAAAAATTGACACTTGTCCACTCTTTGTCGACAATAATTGAGTACTATGTATTAGCATGTTCCATCAATCTTATAGTGATTAACTATTGGCGACAACGAATAAGTAAATGGCAGTTTTTTTGGCTGTCGAGTTGACGTGACTTCGACGACGTCACTCAGAATAGGTAGACTATTTATTATATCCTAGATTCAAATTTTAGCATTTATAATTTTTTGTATTTATAATGCATCTTATTATGAATGTCGTCATCGATGTCACGTCGACACGATAGCTAAAAATTGTCACTTGTCCACTCTTTGTCGACAATAATTGAGTACTATGTATTAGCATGTTCCAGCAATATTATAGTGATTAACTATTGGCGTCAACGAATAAGTAAATGGTAGTTTTTTTTTGCTGTCGAGTTGACGTGACTTCGACGACGTCACTCAGAATATGTAGACTATTTATGATTTTCTGCATTAAAATTTTAGCATTCTGAACTACAGCTAACTTATTTGAAATAAAATTGATGCCTTCTGATATCAAATTGACACTTTTTTCATTGCACAGGGAAAGGGTGTCGATATAAAACAACAATGAAAACTGTTTACAATATGTTGGCGTTTTATAGGCATTTGTGTGACAGAATGGAATCTAGTGACGTCGTGGGGCGGGCAGTTAATCTTGCTTTCAATAAAATTTTTAACACTTTTATCAGAGATTTAATAATAATAAATTAATAAATTTTGATTTCAATCACTCACCATTGTGGCCATTCGGGCAGCGGAATAATAACCAGGCAATTGACCCGAAGCAATTAAATTTCTTCTCTTGTTGTGTTCGTCTAGAAAAACTTGTTTGAAGTTGGAAATATCAACATCGGTGGCATCGGGAAAGCAGCGGCGATGAAAGTGCTGCAACATTAAATAGAATTTATTAAATAATAAATTAAATATTTATTTTGTTTGTTTTCTGGTTAGAAGGACAACGAGATGTTGTTGTCGGCCTCTTGAAAGTATTAATGAAAATCTTTTTCACAATAAAGATTAATTTTATTTGCTTTGGCTTTTATTTTGATTAAAATTTAACTTGAACTCTTCTTGTTGGCCGTATTAATAAGTTGGCTTTTAAAAGTTGTTGCTAATCGAATATGACTTGGCTATTAGCAAAGCAGTGAGTGTTTGAAGATGTTGAAAGAAGTTGAAACATAAATATTTCTAGTGGAATTCCGGTTTGTAGCTCTCGGATAGAGACATTTTTTAGCAAATCAAAATCAACAGCCCGGGATAGGCTTGAATAGAGTTTTTTTTTTTTTTTTTTTTTAATAAAATTCTTAATTTTAACTGTTTTAACTGTTGCACAGTTTTATAGTTTCGTGTGAATTTATTTCGCACATTAAAAAAACCTGCCTAAAATACATCCATCCATCCATCCATTCCTGCTAGAGAATGTAGAAAAATAAAACTTGAATTTGAATTTGTTTAAAAGCTATTCATGGAATTATAATTGAAAAAAAGTTTCCAACATTTCAAATACTGTCATAAAATTTTGCTTGACATTTATTTGTTCATTTAAATAATATTTAATATTAATAACTTGTTAACAATATAATATTACAAAAGCTGTTTGTTTGATAAATAGAAAACTGTTTACAAACATCTCAAAACATTATTCGAGTGCCGCAACGTTATTAACTTGTTAACAACATAATTAATGCGAAATATGTGTAAAAATGTCGCCCATCACACAACACAATTATGGCAAATATTTCTTTCATATATTCAGAATTAATCGTCTGTGTACGTCATTTATATTTATAACAACTCTTTTGGATGAAAAAAAAAAATGATAAGAATTGTGGATTTGAGATCGGTTCGAGACCGGTTGGAAAGCAAAATTCAAATCATATCTATCAGATAATTGAGTTTATTTCAATAATTTATTAGATGCCTCTGGGCCCTGTTAATTTAATTGGACAATGAATTTCATTAACTTTTGATTTTATAAAACTTTATAATTATTTTAGATTATCATGACATGTACCGCCATGATCTGGAAATATAATAGCATTATCTTTTGTGATATAATAGTTGCAGTAGCCTGTTTGCCATGAAACGTAATTTTGTACTAAATATTATATAAGCTTTCAAGCAACTTTATCATTTATATGGCAAGAATTAAAAATAAAACATTTATATTGTGCACATCTACACAAAATTACCTTTTCAATTATAAATAAATTGTTAATATTGAAAAACCAAAAATACTTAAAAAGTGTACCCCAAATTTAGTTTAAAGAACTCTGGAGTATTTATATCGATATAAGACAATTTAATTGCACTAAATTGTATTCGAATATGTTGCATATATTTTTTTTATTATATATTTTAGTTGAATATTTTTTGGAAAATTTTATTTGAGCAATTTTTTAGAATTTCTATACTGGAAGTTTTTTATTATTATTTTCATTAAAATAATGGCGATTTCTTTGCTAGAAAATAATGCAACATTTTTCACACTTTTTATTAGAAAATGGCAACATTTTGCCAATTCAAAATTAGGAATTTATTAGAAATGTATCCAACGTTCGTCACGAAAAATAATTTCTGTTTTAAGACTTTTCCGAACCGCCACTTTTCAGAAAAGAAGTGAAAACAAAAAATGTTACATGTTTTCTAGAAAAGAAAATGCCTTAAGTTGCTGTAATTTACTTGGCATAATTTGTATTCCTAGTAATAATTTGTTTCTAATTTTGGTACCATTAATTTTATTATTTTATTTAGAATTGTTTGGCTTGAAAAATTATCTCTATTCAAATAGTTTAGAATAGTTTTATTTCAAGGATTTTGTCTACAATAATTTAAAAGTTATTTGGTATATTTTTCCAAATACTTTTTTTTAAGGGCGTTTTCTTTTCTAGAAAACATGTAAAATTTTTTCACTTATTTTCTAAAAAGTGGCGGTTTGGAAAAGTCTCAAAACAGAAATTACTTTATTTCCTTTTTTTGAAATGGCAAAATGTTGTCATTTTTTGTTAAAAAGTGTGAAAAATGTTGCATTATTTTCTAGAAAAGAAATCGACTTAAGAAATTGTTTTGAAATAGCAAAATGTTACCATTTTCTGTTAAAAAGTGTGAAAAATGTTGCATTATTTTCTAGAAAAGAAATCGACTTAAGAAATTGTTTTGAAATAGCAAAATGTTGCCATTTTCTGCTAAAAAGTGTGAAAAATGTTGCATTATTTTCTAGAAAAGAAATCGATGTTGGATTAATTTCGAGTAAATTTATTATTTTGAAATGACAAAATGTTGTAATTTTTTGTTAAAAAGTGTGAAAAATGTTGCATTATTTTCTAGAAAAGAAATCGACTTAAGAAATTGTTTTGAAATAGCAAAATGTTGCCATTTTCCGTTAAAAAGTGTGAAAAATGTTGCATTATTTTCTAGAAAAGAAATCGACTTAAGAAATTGTTTTGAAATAGCAAAATGTTGCCATTTTCTGCTAAAAAGTGTGAAAAATGTTGCATTATTTTCTAGAAAAGAAATCGATGTTGGATTAATTTCGAGTAAATTTATTATTTTGAAATGACAAAATGTTGTAATTTTTTGTTAAAAAGTGTGAAAAATGTTGCATTATTTTCTAGAAAAGAAATCGACTTAAAAAATTATTTTGAAATGGCAAAATGTATTTTATTCTCTATGTATTAATTTTATTTGAAACTATTTTGTTTGAAAAATTATCTTTATTCGAATAACTCGATTTCCATTTAGGGAATAGTTTTTTTTCAACAATTTTGTTTAGAATAATTTAATTCCTTAAAATATTTTTTCCAAATACTTTTTTTCAAATACTATTTTTCGTTAAAATTCATTTTGCTGAAATCGATTTATTCATTTATATTTCTTTTAATATACAAACAGTTTCAATTCTGATAGTATTATTTCAAAATATTTCTGTTGCTGTCATTCGCATCTAGATTCGCTGTTAAGCGAATAATATTTTTTGAGTTTCTCCTCATCGAAAATATCTCTACAAAACAATTTTAAAACGACGATTCCCAAAAACATGTAACAATTTTATTTTATTTGAAAGACCTGCTCCACTTTAAATTTACTATCAACGACTCTCAATCCAATAAATTTAAGAAAACATATTTGATTCGAATTTTTTTTCGAAATTATATTCAAAACGGTGTCCAGTCAAGCAGAAGAGGAGGTAGCTCATGTCTTTAATACATCTTTATTCAGGTAGAAAAAAATGTCATTCGAATCATAATCGCCCATATTATGAATGACGACGTCGACGTCGACGTCACATCAACACGACAGCAAAAAATTGTCACTTGTCATTTAATTCTCTACAATAATTAATTATTAACCTTTTAACAACCTTTTGGCATTCTCTAAGGCGTGTAATATTAATAGAACATATTACCAGAAGTCAATTTCTGTCGACAAAGACTAGTAGACAAGTGACAATATTTTGTTGTCGTGTTGATGTGTGATGTCGACGTCGTCATTCATAATACGGGCGAATATTTATTCGAATAATGAAAATGACTTACATTTGATTATATATTTTTAAAATATATATTCGCCACTATAAAAGTTTCATATAATTTTATTCAAATAATATTATTCGCAACATTTTAGTTGGAGTAATTTCACACATATAAAATGAAATATATAGTGGCACTGTTGGGCAAGAAGTTATTGCTTCCAATACTTATTTAATCTAGTGAAAAAAAAAAATTAATCGATTAATTTCTATTCGAATAACTTTTATTCGAATTATTTTTGATTCATTTTCATTCGAGTAGTTTTTATTGGAATTATTATTGTCCAAGTAATTTTTATTCGAATAATTTTTTGTGTGTTTAACTGATTTGAATTTGACTACATTTTATTTCGCTCTACCAAACAAGCAAATTATTCGAATAAAATTATTAATTATAATAAGTATTAATTTAAGTCTTATTGCAAAAACTATTTCAGAAAATTTATTTAATCACTTGCAATTGTATTTCACATATATTTTCATCTGCCAACAAATCACTGGATTGTCATATAAAACCGTTTTTGGCAATTATATTCTGTTATTAATAAAAAAAAAAGGAGAAGACAATTTTCGGGGCTTATGGGACCTCTAGCGGTGCCCAGCAGAGTTTGAGTCGAAAATTTCCCATATGAAACTTCCCCTTATTTTCTATACACCTCGTTAAAGCTTTGAGGTACTTTCCAGTTGCTTTAATTGTTACTTTTATAATTTTTAATATTCTTATATTTTTTTGGCTTTAGCTGTGAATCTGCTTTCATGTCTTTATTTTAATGTCCTTTGTCGAATTAAAAATTAGGAACAACCTACACCATAATTTTTGCAGGCGATATGCCGCACTGTTGTCGAGCCGCCACATAGCTGAGGATCACACCACGAATACTGCTGGCACAAACAATTCAAGGAATTCACAATTACAATAAACAAAATCAATATTTTTCTCTCCACTGGGAGTTGAGGCAGCACTTGTATTGATAGGAAATTCATTTTGCGTAAAATTCGAATAAATATTTTCTTTATTGTCTGCTATTTAATTTGATTATTTATTTTTAAATTGTTTCAAGCTGTTACTCCAACGTTTTATTTAATGGCTTTCAACAGATATTTTTAAACAGATTTTTTTCTCGAAATTTATTGAAATTAGTTTGTCGACTTTTAAATTCGTTGGCGGAGAAAACAAAGTTCAAAACAAGTGTTAACCGCCGACAACCGTCTACGGTTAGTGAATGATAGTTGTTGAGCTGAAATTCTAACGGCCAAGCCCAAAAGATATTAATATTTTTCTCTTTTCAGTTATTGGCAATCATTTTTTATTTGTTCATTCTTTCTTTGGATTATATTTTTTTCTTTCTATATATTAAATGTTTTTTTTTTTTATAAATTTTTTTTGCTAAAAATAAATAACATCAGCAGAATTTGGAACAAGTTTTCAGCCTGTAGTTTTATTAGTTAAATAATAATTTCGAATAATTTAATTTTTATGAAAATTTGAAATGAAATAGAACACTGAAATCTATTTGGCAGGCATATCAATAGAGTCCTCAGTCTCTCCTTCCTGTATATTTTATTCGGTAGAAAGTGCCGAAATGACATGGAGACAAAAGAAAGAACTTGTTCTGGAAACCAGGGATCGTAACTGGGGTTTGTTTTATTATACAATTCGATCGAAATATTTTTTTTATTTAGAAAATCATGTCTAATATATTAAGAAATAAAGGCGAAACTGCTTCAATCTAAATTTTCCATTTTCGTAAGTAGTTTCATTTCCATTATCAGTACTCGTGCGCATTTTTGCCCATCACCAGTTACACTGCTCAGCAGCCAAATCCTTCTTTGAATAAAACTATGTGAACTATATGGGTTTTGATGAGTTTTCGGTTTTTTTTATGGGCGTGGAAAATAGTGGGAAAATAGAAAGAAAGAGAGGGGAAAATAGGGGAAAATAGGGGGAAAGATGGGAAAAATAGGGGAAATATTTCCCCCTATTTTTCTCTCCCTTTCCCCCTACTATCTCGTCATTTCCCCTATTTTCCTACTCTCTTTCCCCCTATTTCCCCCTATTTTCCTACTCTCTTTCCCCCTTTTTCCGCCATCTTTCCCCCTATTTCCCTACTCTATTTCTTCTATTTTCCTACTCTCTTTTACCTATTTCCTCCCTATTTTTCCCATTTCCCCCTTATTTTCCTACTCTATTTCCCCACATATTTCCCCCTATTTTCCTACTATCTTTCCCACTATTTTCCCCTCCCTTTTAACTATTTCCTCCCTATTTTTCCCATTTTCCTTCTCTAATGCCCCACATATTTCCCCCTATTTTCCTACTATCTTTCCCCCTATTTCCCCCCTCCCTTTCCCTTTATTCTCCCCATCTTTCCCCCTATTTTCCTACTCTTTTTCCTCCAATTTACCCTCCCTTTCCCCCTATTTTTCGAGTTTAGCACATAAAAATCCATATAGTACACATAGTTTTATTTAAAGGAGCGACAAAAAATTATTTTTTGCAGAGCAGTGTTATTAACTGGTTTCCTTGAATGTGTTAACAGTTTTATTTATAAAAATTTTAAGCGAAAGTTCTATACGATGATCGCAAAAAGCTGCTGTTAACAGAAGTGCCATCCCTGTTTAATCGTTTGACTTTCTGTTTTATTTTTTTGACAAATTTTTTTTTTTATTTAAAAAATTTCCATGTATATGAATAAAATGGGTTTTCCGCCAGTACTATTCGTCGGCAGTGTAGCAAAAATTCTCCGGAGAAGTGGGAAGAAAAATGGCTACAACAAATTCTCCATCTGCTCATTTCTTCTCATCTGTCCTTTCGACACTATCCCCTTGTTCTGTGTTCCATGTGTAATGCAACGCATATGTAGTGGTTCACGAAAATATATGTTTCTACAAAAAAATAAAAATAAAAATAAGAAATAAACATAAAAAAACTAATTACAGGCGGTAGAGAAGGGCAGGTATTCCACAGTCGTAGTGAGAACATGATCAGTCTTGTCTATAAACACGTTAATTGAACTAATTTTTTTAAGGATCCTCTACAATTACTCTGCTACATTTTATTCAGTATCTCAAAAATTATTGTTTTTTTTTATAAAATTACTAACTCACTACTTTCAATTCGTGCATATATATTTTTAAAATAAAACGACAATTTTTAAAAAGAGTTTTTTCGCTAAAATTGCGTGCTTTTTCTAACTTTTAGTACTTTTTTCATATTTTAAAGTTGGCAACATTGAATGTATATCACAAGAGCTCTTCTCTAACGTTGCAGTTTCACTCTTTCGATCAGAATATATTCTAATTACATTAATTTTTACTTAAATTCATTTTAATAAAATATTATTGAAAAAAAAATTAAATGAAAAAAAGAGTAAATAAATAAATAAATAAATAATTATTTTAAGTACTGCCTCTGTCTTTTTAGTGTTTTAAGCTGCTATTTTTTTTAAATAAAAATTTTCGAACCCTGCTTAAACCCATAAAGAGTAACAATCGTTATGCTTTTTAATTTAATATAAAAACAAGTACTCACAAAATTAAATCTATTCTAATTTATGCAATAAGTTTTAGTTATTTACTCAGCTGTCTTATCGGCCAGTTATTTGAAACGAATGCGCTTTTACCGCATCAATTTCAACTTGTCCCGCCATGACAATAAGACGACTCTCAAAACGTCTTAAAGCTGTTTTGATTAGAGGAAACATGTTGTTTGAATAGCATCATTATCATCATGATCATCATCATCATCGTCATCATCATCATGGTTGAATTATGATTCAAAGTGATTTGCCACTTGACTGTTGCATATTGTTTTTATTGTTGTCTGTAGTTGAGTGGCATAAATTAATTTATATTGTATAAAAATATATTTGAAAATATGAAAGACTACCACACGATTAATGAGGTAATAAATTTCAAAAGGGGGCGGTGGTAAAATAATGCCACTACACGGAAAGAAAACATAACGTGCCACATACTCGTACAGGAAGTCAGTAGGGCCCAAGAGTTTAAGCGCGAATAAATCTGAATAAAAATGTGAAATTAAAAATTAATAAAAAAATTAATTTCAAAGTCACATCTAGAACTTTTAGCTCACGGAACAATATGAACTTTTTACCAGCCCCAAGAAAATCGCACTTAGACAATCCGGGTCTTGTAGAAGGCGATAGTCTGGAAATCGTTACTTCTGATGGAAAACTCATCTTCTGCAGTACTTTTTGTAATTTTACTGGCAGAAAATAAAGACAATGAAATATTTGTGCGTTTGCCAACCGCTATTAAAAATATATCGGAGATCAAATAAATATTCACTAGTAAAAATCAAAAAATTAAAAATAAATATGTTACTATACATTTTCAATCTAATTTATACTGTCCATTTATTTAAATCAATTATTTTTATTGTGCACTTTTGCACTAAAATACCTGTTAAATGATGTATGTTTCATTCATATTAATGAACGATAAGATATATAAAAGGGTACCACAATAATGTGCTTAAGATTTCTGCGACAGACATGGAGCCCTTTCAAAGTTGCCAGTAGAAAATAAATATGTGAAATAAACGTGAATTTGAAACTATTTTATTTTAAGTGAATAACAGACTATATTTTGAAGCAATTCGATAAAATTTTTTGTTTGTAATTTAATTATATTTTGATTGAGTAGTATAGGATGTTTTTTATAGAGTGCTACAACTTTGAGTTGGTATCACTGCTTTATTTAAACACCCATTTAACAGCTGATAGTTGCTTTTTGTTTAGTTTGCTTTGACATTTTATTATGGGTCGACTTGCACCAGAGCAACGCGTGCAAGTTGTGGACATTTTTAATCAAAATAATGGTTCCGTTCGGTCAAACTTATCGTGCACTTCAGCCATTCAAAATTTTATTTTCCGATGAAGTCCATTTAAGGTTGAATGGGTACGTAAATGAACGGTATTGTTGCATTTGGAGTGACGAGAATCCACAAGCTTTTGTCGAAACACCATGACATCCACAGAAAATTACTGTTTGGTGCGCTTTATGGGCTGACGGAGTCATTGGCCCAAATGTCTTCAAAAACGATGATGGTCAGAATGTTAGTGTCATTGGTGAACGGTATAGGAACATGATTCCAAGTTTTTTCGTACCTCAATTAGCTGGCATTAATCTTGCTGATATGTTGGTCCAACAGGACGGAACCACATGCCACACAACGGGCACTACAATTGATTTACTCAAGCAAACTTTTGAGGAAAAAAAAAAATTTCACGAAAGGGCCCAATTAATTGGCCCCCAAGATCGTGTGATTTAACCCCATTGGATTATTTTCTTTTGGGGTTATGTAAAGTCGCTTGTGTACGTCGATAAACCACAAACAATTGAACACCTGGAAATCAACATTCGAACAGTTATCGGCGAGATACGGCCGCAAATGCTGCGAAAAGTTTGTGAAAATTAGTGTTCGAGATTGCGCCTTGTACGCGACAGCCGTGGCGGCCGCATGGTCAAAATCATATTTAAACATTAATGTCAAAAAATTTTCTATCCAATAAAAACCGTTTCATTGATATAAAAAATATATTACCATGTTTTATTAGGGTTTAAAGTTGTATCACTCTATAAGAAACACTGTATACAATTTTCGAAACTAAAATATATGGCAGCGCTACTCATAATTATTATTTTGATGTTGTTGTTATTAAAATGGTTTAGTAGCTGGCTACACGACAACAAATTGTAGGGTGCTGTTATATCGTAGTTTACGAAGGCTAAAATCCTGGTGTCGGTTCCACTTTCAGTTAAGAAAATAGCACCGACTTTTCCTTATCTGGATTAGAGCAGGCGGGGGACAAATTACCACATACGATATCGATTGGAAATTACCAAATTTCAATCGATATAGAGTGACCCAGGATTATATATTTTTAATGTATTTTGCCCCAGGATTAAAGATTTTTATGAAGTGTAAAATAACTAGAAAATTTTTAATTTACTTTCACTAATTTCTGCCAAGACTAATTTCGTTTATTAATTTCTATAAGTTTTTCCATATTTTTCAGGCTGCTGGGCAGTGTAATTGGCTTACGAATAAGCGTCAAGTAAGTGTAATAATATTCAAGTTTGATTTATAAGCTTCTTATTGTTTGCTAATTGTACTTTAATTGCACTTTTACATTAACTGTAACCCATTATTCATGGCGATCATGTGAACGCTTCTTAGAATGCAAACTCTTTAATAGTCGTTTTGACAGGCATCTCAAACACGCACACACTTGCAAACTCCATATCGAAATATCTTCTTTAATTAATACAACTCTTATAGAAAGGAGGAACTATATTTATCTCTATTTTTAAAATCTACCGTCAAAATGTCTATTTCTTCATGGACTTTTTAGTTTTTAATTAAAACTTCTAACCGGTTTAATAGTTTGCGAAATAAAAATTAAGAAAACTAATAGTCTCCATAATACGTCTTTAAGACAAAGTTAATGAATTAAAGTTTCTGTTTAGCATTTAATAAATGAGAGTTGAGGCGAATTGTAGCAGGGGACATTTGGCGGCATGGCAAAACACCAGTCCAACACTCAGAGGTTATTGACTTGATGGTTTCTTTATTTAAATCGCAAAGTTACTAAAACTTTTATTAGTTTATTATCTTTTACACTATATTTTTTATATTTTTTATATGTAGTCCGATGAAACATTATTAAACATAAATTTATTAAATAATAATTTGTTAAAGTAACATCTCCAGTAGTTAAACGTGTTAAATTTCTAGTTTGTTTACCTGATGTCAGTGTCTTGATTAATTGTTTTAATGATTGATTTGATTTTAAATAGTAAATTTCATGCATTAATGCAAACGCGCGAGACAGAGAGAGAGAGAGAGAGAGAGAGTCTTGTGTAGACTTCATACTAATTCAAATTTTACTTCAATAATTATTTACAGAGAAAATAGTTATTA
The DNA here is from genome assembly GCA_963675445.1 of Linnaemya vulpina. Classification (NCBI taxonomy): domain Eukaryota; kingdom Metazoa; phylum Arthropoda; class Insecta; order Diptera; family Tachinidae; genus Linnaemya; species Linnaemya vulpina. Next base: position 14,163,213 of record OY776279.1, read on the forward strand.
ATTTGCTGTTTATGCAAACCAAAACAATAAGTTTTCATAAAAGTTTTATAAACAAATCAATCAAATTAAATTTTATACTTGATATTAACGATGTTTTAAAGTTGTTATAACAATTATGGGTACACACAGATTAATACTATGTTCAGACATGCATTTTTAATTGAGTCAATTTAGTTTTAATTGAGCAATTAAATCAAGTGTTCACACATACGCAATTCAGCTGACTCAATTATCATTTGACAGTTGAAAAAACATTGTTTTTTATTTGTTGCGTGAATATTCGTGTTTGTAAATTTAAAAAAAGAAATGCAAATTCTGATTTAAAAGAAATGCGGAGGAGCTCTTGGAGCCATTGCGATCGATTTTTGATTGAAAATTATCAGTCCAAAAGAAAAAGGAAAACTTGACAATCTTACAAAGTTAATTAATTATTAATTGGAGTTCAGTGTAGTCTGTTTGAAAATTTATGTATATTTTTATATATGAAATTTTTCTGCTCACTGAACACAATTCTCAATCAACATACTTATGACCAGGGTTGCAATTCGAGTTTTACGCAATTAGAGATACAATTAACTACTAATTGCTTAATTTATTAATTGTCTTATTGTATGATAAATTGTATGTCAATTAAGGCGTTAATTGCAAAAAATTCCCTAATTGCGCAATTAAGCGGTACGTCTGAACACGATATAAATAAAAGGTTCATGTACCCGATTTAATTGAATTGCTACTGAAAAGTTGTTCAAAATATTTTGTAATTTTTATGAACAACTGCAACTAATTCCAAGCACAATGACTTCTCTCTAATCATAAATCACAAAAAAAAACAACAACACACGCATCTCACTTAAACAATTCAAGCAGTTCTCTCTAACGTTTTGTTATTGATTGTGTTTGCAAAACAAATAGAATATCAACACAAAAGCCGACAAGAAAGCAAAAGAAAAAAAAGAACCATCAAATCATAACAAAACCAGCGAGTGCACTAAAACATATTCCTAATAAATTTTGTTGTTATTTCCTACTATTTTGAGCCGAATGAGATGACGTTGCTGGTGTGTGTGCAACACTCGAAACATTCAAACATGTTTGGAGTGTTTTAAAACAGTTTGGAATGTTTGGTGTTTCATTTCATTTTAATGCAACACTGTTTTAGTGAATTTTTGTTCTCTTCTTCAATATTTGAAGGCATTAACCACAATAACGACAGCAGACTACAGACTACAACTTGTCAAAAATAGAATCCGTGTGCGTATAAGAGAATGATTATTTTTACTACTACAGGAAACACGGCTACTGGTTGTTGTCCATGATGTTTTTGTGGTTGTAGTCAAATTAAAATAATTTCTATTTTGGTGAGCGACAATGAGTAGATGCAGTGTTGCCAGTATAATATAAATAAATTCGATTATTGTAGACTTGAAAATATGTTGTTTATTATACAAAAAGAAATAACAAACTTTATATCCAAGCTAATGAAATAATTTCCTGTCATATACTGTGGACTTTAAATATATTTTATTGGATTACCGCTATTTAAGAGTGTTAATATGAAAGCGGCTACACTGGCCTATGAAGAGAGTTCCAATATAAACAACAGCACATGGTTATTGATTTGGTGGTGTCGTTTTAAAAATAATTAATTAGCTGACTACGAGGCGACGATTGTAGCCAACGACTTTTGTAGTCGGTGTTCGTGTAGCCTGCTGTCGGTATTGTGTTTAATGCTTAAGTATAAAACACAACCATATTATTTTTTAGTATATATTTTATAGCGAGCGAGAAATGTGCACACACTCTTTGATTTTGCCCGAGAGCCATTTTTCTTGTGCTTTCGCCGGGCTTTAGTGTTTTGTGCAGAAGATATAAGAGGACATTCCATGACCGCATATATAACACTGGTTGCAGTACACGATCTTTTAAGATATTTTAGCTGTCAGTACACACTGTTTTTATCTGAATAATTTCCCATTATTATAGTCCCTCTCTTGCGATTATATTTTCCTTTTTGGTAATAATGAAATGAAATTAGGAATACTCTGCTCTTAATTATATATTTTTAGTGCATGAATATCCTAAAAGTAAAGCTTTTTGGGTGTCCCTTTTATACGCTCAAATTAAATACAAATTTTCTTTGATAATTCAAAAATATTCTGTAATTAGTTGCTTGAAAATATTCCACATAATCTACTCTTAATAAAAAAAAATATATAAAAAAATTCTTAGGAAAATTAAAGGAAATTTGTATACTCTTCAATTTGAAATTAAGATTGAATAATCGCCCGTATTGTGATTGAGGACGCAGACGTCACTTCAACACGACAGCGAAAAATTGTCACTTGTCTAGTCTTTGTCGACAGAAATTGACTTCTGCTAACATGTTCTATTAATATTACACGCCTTAGAGAATACCAAAAGGCTGTTAATAATAATTAATTATTGTAGACATTCAAATGACAAGTGACAATTTTTTGCTGTCGTGTTGATGTGACGTCGACGTCGTCATTCATAATAAGGTCGAATAATTTTCAACTTCGTAAAATGTAAAGAGCGAATATATAGTAATTCTTGAGAATTCTGTAATTTTATAATACGATGGATGGCCTTGTCGATCCGAGCATGCTGACAGTAACTTCCATGTTTAACCCCGGATGTACATTAAGGTAACTCTTTGACGAACAATTTTTTAGTGAAGCATTCTATTGAAAAAATAATATAAAAAAAAGATTATAGCAAAAAAAACTTTTTCCTCTTAAAATTCGATATGAATTTGATCGAATACAAAAGAGTAGATGAGCCAATGAGTAGTCATCCAGGGTTAACCAGTGCATTAAAAAGTTTCAATATCTAATTAATTAAAATGTTTGCATTATTTAGCATTTAATTGATATATATTTTTGAAATTGTTAAAACTGCTCGTAATTGTTTATAGAACGCAAATATTTAACGGACCACCTCGTTGTTGTGATTTAAAAAACTGTGGATTATTCATGCGAACCGAATATCGGTTATTGATACGATCATAAAAAAGTTATACACGTGGAATGTCCGCCATAAAATCATAAAAAACTCTTTTATTACACTTTTGCTTTTAGATTTTGTTTATGAAATTCTGTTTTTAAAATGAATAATAAATTCAGTTTTTTTTTATAATAAATTCTCAATATTCGGAAATCGTAAACAGTGTAAAATTTTCCTATTAAAATAGTCATTAAATAAATACAGTTGAAAAATAAATAAAAAAGCAAATCACGCTGAAAAGGTAAAAATAGTTCTCCATGTAGAAAAATATTTAAAAACAAAAAATTTTTATTATCGAAATAAATTTATAAACAAAAAATGGTGTCACTGTGGAACGCATTTCAAGGACTTCTTTCACAACAAAAAAAGTTTTGTTTTTACTTTTATTTCTTTATTGTAAATTTCTTTTTCATTTTTTGATTGATTTGCAATAAAAGCGTGTTTTTTTAGTTTTATTTTGAAACGGAATTTATTTTAAATTTTTTTAATGCGATTTATCACTAATTGATGGAAGTGTAGCCATATTATTATATATATAGTGATTTATAATACTGGCACGGATGCTCAGCCTGCTTGGTTTTTTTATGTATATCAATCTATCACAAAGGATATGTTTTTAGATTCCCAAATACTTTTATAAAAATCTCCAAAATTCCAGAATTTGTGCACATGCGCAGCTTGTGCGTTTGTTACATATTTCGCTTTCCCACAAAATATGTTCTCTACATTCCCAAATACTCTTGTGAAAATCTCAAAAATCCCAGAGCGTGTACACATGCGCAGATTGTGCGCTTGTTATATGGCTTTCCTACAAAATATGTGTTTTTAGATTCCCAAATACTTTTGTAAGAATCTCCGAATTTGTACGCATGCGTAGATTGTGATATTATTATATACATATATTTTGATCTTCCATTGAGGATGTGTTTTTCGATCCCCAAATACTCTTGTTAAAATCTCCAAAATCCCAGAAATCATACGCCTGCGCTTGTTCTATATATTTTGCTCTCTCGCTGAGGACATTCATTGTGTACACGTAATATCTATTTTGCTTTCCCACAGAACATATGTATGTTTTTAGATTCCCAAAGACATTTGTCAAAATCAGCAAAATCCCAGAATTTGTACACATGCGCAGATTACGCGTTTGTTATATATTTCGCTTTCCCATAAAATATGTTTTTACATATCTCAAAAACCCCAGAGCGTGTACACATGCGCAGATTGTGCGCTTGTTATATGGCTTTCCTACAAAATATGTGTTTTTAGATTCCCAAATACTTTTGTAAGAATCTCCGAATTTGTACGCATGCGTAGATTGTGATATTATTATATACATATATATTGGTCTCCCATTGAGGATGTGTTTTTCGATCCCCAAATACTCTTGTTAAAATCTCCAAAATCCCAGAAATCATACGCCTGCGCTTGTTCTATATATTTTGTTCTCTCGCTGAGGACATTCATTGTGTACTCGTAATATCTATTTTGCTTTCCCACCGAACATATGTTTGTTAGATTCCCAAATACATTGGTCAAAATCACCAAAATCCCAGAATTTGTACACATGCGCAGATTGTGAGCGGGTAAAAATTGAGTTTAGGAGTCTTTTTCAAGCCCACAAAGATACACAAGAAGTTTTTCAAAACTATTTCAAAATTACTAAATAAATAACGATAAGTTTTACCCGGTTATGGGAGCATTCACTGTACTGTGTCCCATTTCCGTTTAAAATTAATATCTAATAATGCTGGGAGTACTCCCAGTGTAATTATATCTTCCTCAAATTGTTTCCTTGAGTTTAAAGAAATTAAAAAAAAAATTTACATATTTTGTTAACAAAACAATTGGTGTTAAAAGGGTTAATGTTTCTGGTAGATATTGTACTTCTCCTTGACAAATTTCTTTAATGCATCTATCGCGCATAATTTAAATAATATTTCGTAGAATTTATTTAATAAATTCAACTGAACGCAAGAGCAACAATCAGCCATAAATAATGCATATAAATAAAACTTAAACAATTAAATATACAAAATTTAATGTGGACAAAAGTCGTCGTGTGTTTTGGCAAAACTTCTCTTTTCGAATATGAAACGGTCACATAAAAATTTGTTTTTAATTTGTATTTTTTTTTGCTTCAACTTTTTGTTTTCTTCTTTTTTTTTAACAAACAGAACGAAAAACAACCACAAGAAATTTTTTCTAGACATTTTGGCATCAGTCACAATACCCACACGAGTAAATTTGAATATGGTTTCCCGTTCGTGTCTTGTTTGCAATCAAATCATCAATCAATAATATATATTTTTTATAACGACTGCCAAATCATTAATTAAACCGCCAGTATTTGAGGTGGAGATGAAAGCGTGAGTAGCTTCTCAATCACGCTGGAAAATAATTTGTTGAATTGCGGTCACGTGCAGGATTATTTGCATATAGTGTTTTCAGATCCCTAAATATTCTTATGAAAATCTCCGAAATTCCAGAAATCATACGCCTGCGCTCATTGTGTGCTTGTCTTATCTATTACGCTTTCCCACAAAATATATGTTTTGAGATTCCCAAATACTTTTGTCAAAATCTCCAAACTCCCAGAATTTGTACGCATGCATATATATATAGTTGAGGGTAAATAGCAAAGACGTACTTAATACCACGACTATTATATGGTTGTGAATTGTTTGCCAGTTGTGACTCTAACAGTAAAAGTAAATTAAATAAATCGTTCAATAACATTATTCGGTATGTATATGGTCTTCGGAGATACGACCACTTGTCACCTTACTCAAAACGGTTATATGGGATTTCCTTCAACAGCTTGATGGATGTAAGGGTGCTTATGTTATTACATAAAATTATTTATTTAAAGGAACCGTCCTATCTCTATGATCGTTTGATTTTCGCACGATCCAACAGGGGTAAGAAAATTATCCCATTTAGACACCGCAGTCTCGTATCTGAACATCAATTCTTCATATATTCTATCCGTCTTTGGAACCTACTTCCATGCCACATACAAACAAACAACACCGCAGTTCAATTCAAAAAACTTTTAATAGAACATTTTTCTGATTAAATATCTCTTGTATCGTGATACTATTCATGTGGTTTTATAATATTATAATATATAGTATGTATAATCTATAATTTATAGATCAAAATAAATTTATATCCATATATACTTTAGAACTCTTAATATTGTATTTTAAAAATGTGATTAACTCAACTCTTTTATTCCCCTACTATAATTATAAGATTCTAATCTTGTTGTACGGGATAGCCAAATAAAAAATATAAATAAATAAATAAATAAAATGGGATGGGGTCACGCAAATGTGAATTATTATTGACCAGGTCTAATCAGTCAAATATCTTGTTGATTGACTTCGTTAGCTTTTCTGTAACAAATGAAAAATGAAAAATTTATCATGGATAGTTTGATAAGATTTTTGTCTTATCGTTCGGCTATAGGCCAGGTTCTTAAAAATCAATAAACACTAAATATTTTTTAATTATTTAATCATTATTTAATGTTATTTTTCCCAATATTCATCTTCAGGGGAACAATGTAAATTAAAAACTAAATAAAATTAGATTGAATTAACATATTTTCAATATGTCGATCATCTGTAGTCCTTCGCTGCGAAAACTGAAAAAAAAATTTTGGTTACTTTTGTTTTAATCTATAAGCATGCATATGGAATTTTGAAGTTCCATTTCATTAAAAAACGTTTCATTCATCATTTTACAGCCGTTAAGAGAGTCTTAAATGTATTTCAATTTCACATATAATATACGAGAATATTATTTCAGGTATTCATATTCGCGAATAGCAAAAATCGCGTTTCATATTCCGAAATACCATATTAAAACGAACGAAGCACAAACATCGTCGTAAAATAAAATAGTATGGCAGCACTGGTTACACTGGTATGCACCACAATTCTCTAGTCTTGAGATACTTTAAAAAAGTTTATTAAAACTTATGCTTAAGTGATTGCATCAATTATATCTGTGATTGCTGACCATCTCTGATATAAAACTTAATAACAACAACAATTAATGTAACCAAAAAAGAACAAAATTTTTTTCTTTACAACAGATTATAGATACAAAAAAGTAATAAAAAACGAACTCTAATAACACACCAGCCTCACATGACAGATATTCAGGCACTTGTTTACTTTTAGCAGTTTCAACAACCCTGATTTCTCTTGCTCTGTTGTTCGCCGGAGATGTATTTCAAAAGCAACTAAAGTTAGGCTATAGATTTTGCATATGATTTCTTTGGCAAATATACAAGTGAAGTGGATGGATGTTTCTTTTTGTACTTTTCAGTTTAGTGATTAAACGGTATTAGTGCTGCCAGATGATTCGTCAAATATGTCAAGATTTTAGGGATATAAAAATGGTTGGGGAATATTTGGCCTTCATTTATTTAATTTTTTGAAAAATGGTTTTAGTTTCATATAAATTTTGCAGCACAAATTGATTTACGGGATTAGGCCAATTGATAAGGGTTTTAAATCGGGAAATTTCTTATATGAATTTCAGATATTTGCGAGCATATATCCCAAATTGTTGCACTCGTATTGCGATAAATTGAATAAGTAAATTTTTACTATTCTCTTTTTTATTTAAAATATTTAGTATTTCATAAAATATTTAATTTTATTAATATCGGGTGTTTTTTCTAGAGTCATACAAGTCTAAATCACAATAAAGCATTGTAATATATTTTTGATATCAAAGAAACGGCCCTTATTGGATAGAAAATTTTATGACATTAATGTTTAAATATGATTTCGTCCATGTGGCCGCCATGGCTGGCGCGTACAAGGCGCAATCTCGAACAACAATTTTCACAAACAGTAACAATCTGACCATAATCGTTTTTGAAGGTATATGGGCCAATGACTCATCCAGCCCATAAAGCGCACCAAACAGTAATATTCTGTGGATATCAAGGTGTTGCGGCAAACGCTTGTGGATTCTTCTCACTCCAAAGGCGACAATTCTGTTTATTTACGTACCCATTCAACCAAAAATGGGCTTCATCGGAAAATAAAATTTTGAATAAACGAAGTGCACGATAAGTTTGACGAACAGAACCATTATTTTGATTAAAAAAAAAAAAAAAATTTCCACAATTTGCACACGTTGCTCTGATGTAAGTTGATTTGTAATAAAATGTCAAAGCAAACTAAACCAAAAGCAACGATCAGTTGTTAAATGAGTGGTCAAATAAAGCAGTGATACCAACTGAAAGATGTATCACTCTATAAAAAACACCCGATATATTTATGAAAATATTTTTACTACATTAACTATATTATATAGATTATACGATATACGATGGCTGTTCAGTAAATAAAGTGATTTATAAGATTTTAAGCTTCTTAGCGTGTTTAGTTTTATAGCGAGATCTCTAAATTTGGAAGAGTTTTGCTGGTTCGGTGATATCCTGCTGCATAAAATTTTGAATAAACACGGAAATAAGTGCTCAAAAACACTTGAGGTATTGACATGAGGCATGAGGCATAACCCCTTCTTCCTCTATTTTAGGCATATGTTCTCTCCACAGCATTTCTTTTCATCCCCCTGGCCATTTAATGCGTTTTAATGCAGGAGTAGGGGGCAACCCCCAAATGCTTGTCTGCGAAAAAAAATATACAATAAATTTTATTACTATTTTAATATTATTTAAAAAATATTAAAAGCCTGACAAAGTCAACATGCTGGCCCATGCTCGCTTTGGTTGTGTTGGTGTGTTTGTTTGAGTTGGTTTTGAATTGCTGGTGTTGCTCCAACTTGTGTGGGCTTGAAATTGAGGCCCTTCCATTTTTATTTTTTAGTTTTATTTAATTGTGTTCAATTCCACGCTTATCTTTCGTTATTATCCTGTCATCATATTCAAATATGAATATTTCAAAATACTGTCATGATATTTTTTTTTTATTTTTTATTTTCTTACGATAACACGACTCCCACGTATTTAAAATTTTTGGCAACTGGAAACAGGATGACTAAATTTTCTTTTACAAAATTAAATTTAATTTACAACAAAAGTTACACACTCCAGAGAATAGTTTCTTGGGTGGAGCTTTTATTATTAATTTCAAAAGGAAATCACTGGAGTGTGTAGCGGAGAATTGGCGGAAATTGATGTCCTTTAACTATTCACAGCTGCTGGAAAACAACATGTTGCTGAGGTCCGTGAATAGATTTGTTTTGCAGAAATAATATTTTGTAGTAAAATAGTTTACAAAAATATTTATCTATGGAAAATATTTTCGTGCAAAGTTTCCTTTAAAATTTTGAGAATAAATTTGTTATTTTGGAAATGTACAGACTTTTGCTTTCAATCCACTATCGATTCTGTCGTGCGTGTAAATGTCTGCCGCATGTCGCTGTATAACAACGTGACAACGTGTATCGAAAGGAAGAGTATGATCTTTTTGTCCGAACTATTTTCTTTAATTTAAAAGTTATTTGAAGGTTAACATACAAAAGTTTTTAATAATTCAAGCAGGATGTGTGTGAAGGGGAGTTTGTTTTCCACGCAACTTTTGCAGTCGAGGCAATAAAATCCTCAATCTCTTTTTTAATTTCCAGACTGAATGATGACGATGTAGCTGATTGTATAAGTCAAGAATGTTAAGTTGGTTTTTGCAAGCACTCGAGTGTGACATGTTGTTGCTAAACTGGCACATAAAAAGATTTTACCAAAATCTCTTAAAACTTTTAAAATTCAAGGCGAAGAAAAATTCATATTTATTTGTTTAACATTAAAATTTTCCGTCATGGAGTCTCGAAGCAAATGCAGACATGCACCATAATGGCGTAATTAGTGGTTAATTGCTGAATACAGAAAATTTAAAAGAAACAGACAGTATCCCAAAGAACAAATCTTTCACAAATAATTCATTTTTTATTTTGAAAAATTTTGTTTTTATTTCCAATACAACAACAAAAAAGAAATGAAATGTTAATAAATAAAAGATGCAACAAGAGTTGTGATTTGCAAATACGTGTTGTATTATTTTACAATTAATATTTAATGCTTTGAAACGAATCTTTTTTATATTGATTTGAATTCGGTTAAAAGCGTATCTGTGGAAGAACTAAAACTAGCTCAGACATGCTCCGTAATGGCGTAATTGCGTAATTAGTGCTTAATTGCTACAATGCTGGTGCAGTATGTTCAATGAGCTTTACAGACAATTTAAAAAAAAAATCTCGAAAAAACTCACTTTTATAAATAACTAGTTATTTTATTTTCAAAAATTTTGTTTCCTATTCAAAAACTACTAGAAAAAAGACTTGTAAAATGTGATTTAATGTTGTGTTATTTAAAACAATTAATATTTATGCTTTTTATATTGATTTTAATACTGTTAAAAGTTATTCTTCGAAGAACTAAAATTAGTTCAGACATGCACCGTAATGGCTCAACAAGAATATTTATAACTAATAAATTGTGCAATTAGCGTTCAATTGCTACAAGATTAGTGCAGTATATTCAGTGAGTTTTATAAAAGATTTAAAAGAAATAATTTATAAAAAAAAAAATCCGTTAAAATAGTTTTTTTTTAAAGAAACAAAAAATCAATCGCAAAACAAGAAGCAAATAAAATTAAAAAAACTTAATTTTTTAAACTATTTAATTTATATTTTTAAGATTTAAAAAAAAAATATTTTTTTTAATCTTATGAAACTCACTGATTATAATGCACTAATATTGTAACAATTAAACACTAATTGCACAATTTATTAGTTGTAAATATCTTGGTTGAGCCATTACGGTGCATGTCTGAACTAATTTTAGTTCTTTGAAAGAATGTCTTTTAATAGAATTTAAATCAATATAAAAAAATTATATTGAACACCATTAATTTTTTATGTTCAAACTGTTATAACTTCTTACAAATCAACCGATTCCCAAGTGCTAAGCGGTCAATGATATAGTTTTCGAGTCCCATAAAAGAATCGAGAGCACTAACTGATCAGATATATAGGGTGTTTTTTATAGAGTGATACAACTTTGAGTTGGCACCACTACTTTGTTTGACTACCCCTTTAACAGCTGATCATTCCTTTTTGTTTAGTTAGCCTTGACATTTTATTACAGATCGATTTACACCAGAGCAACGCGTGCAAATTGTGGAAATTTTTAATCAAAATAATGGTTCTGTTCGTCAAACTTATCGTGCACTTCGTTTATTCAAAATTTTATTTTCCAATGAAGCCCATTTTTGGTTGAATGGGTACGTAAATTACTCTTTGGTTCGCTTTATGGGCTGGCGGAGTCATTTGCCCATGTGTCTTCAAAAACGATGATGGTCAGAATGTTACTGTTTGTGAAAATTGGTGTTCCAGATTGCGCGTTGTAGGTGCCAGACGTGGCGGCCACATGGCCAAAGCCATATATAAACATTAATGTCATAAATTTTTCTATTCAATAAAGCGCGTTTCATTGATATCAAAAATATGTTACTATGTTTTATTATGATTTAAACTTGTATCACTCTATAAAAAACACCCTTTATAATTTCGAAGTTTAAAAAGAACTATTTTAAAACTTTTTCGTTCACGATATCTGACAAAATCCACTGGTCCGGACAGCTTCCAATTGCCAGAAAATCTTCGATCGGTAGAGCTCTTTACATCGTCCGTTTAGCCTGATCCGGTCCAGCAGCTCAAAAGTTATAAGCGAGTCGCATACTTACACACATACTCACACACCCATGCGCACGCTCACATATATGCACGCACTCATACGCATGTAGAAGTAGTGACGGGCTCTCAGAATTGGGCAGGGAGGTTTCTTAGGATCTCAAAACGTGATCTGATGAGACTCGATTTTTTTTAAAACGGGGTGAAACCAAAAACTTCGAGAAATTTTAAAATTTCAAATATTCCCAGCGGAAGTTAAACATGCAGAAACAATTTTTTCTTAGGGAATATAATTTCTTTCCCATCCTTTTATGAAACAACCCCTTGATCTATGATCCTTAATCTCTACCGCCTCCAGCAGCTCCTTGTCTTGTCTATCAAATGCGAAACTCAGTATTTTTATAATAATAAAATACTTTGCAAATCATTTTATAAAGTATCGGCGCTCAGACGCCGCCTAGTGATTATGACGATTGCGGCGGTGTTGTTAAGCCGCTTCTGTGACTGACTGTACTCGACTTATCGGATTGTATAAGAGGTAGCGCCGTAATTAACCCCCGAACCAGTTATCTGAGAAGTAGAACTTAATTAGTGTGAGTGAGACGCAAAACTCTCGATCAGTGAGCGATTTGGCTGCACTTAAAAAATAATTGCCAACGCAGCTTGATGTTGACTGACTCCCAGCTGCTTGGCGATTGTCAAACTCAAACGTATTATCATCTCCACATTCTTTGTCCACTTAAACAACACACATACAAACAAATAAGTTAATACATGAAACTGTGACATGTCTAAATTCTGACAGCAGCATAATTGTCATGTTAAATAGTCATTTAGCTGCTGTCAAAATTAAAATATAAAAACTTGATAATATCCCGATTACTTTTACCCAGAATATCATGCTCCGACTTGGTAACAAAATCTCATAATAGAATAATTCTCTACATGATTGAATGTGAACCAATTTCACTCTTATTGTTCACTTAAGACCGTAATGGATTTATATTCTGACATTGACATTTGCTTGCAATCTGAAACCGAAACTAAGTGATTCATACTCTTCCACGTACTGGAAGAGAAAAAAAATAATAATAATAAAAATAAACACTCTTGAAGTAACAAAATAAGTTTCACAAAAACATTAAAACACAAACAAAAATGAAAAAAAGGCAAAAGTATCATGAGAAGGAGTTGTAGTGAAATAAAATCGTATGTCACCATCCCACGGTCGTATTATTTAAGCTTTTGTTGTTATTGTTGTTTTTAGAAAACAAAAGCTATTTAGACTTCATTGGCCAGCCCATGCACACGTTCCTACAGCCATTCATCCGTTCATACAGTCATCCATCCATCCATCCATCCATCCATCCAAACCACCACTCGAGGGCCATTTAGTCTGAAGAAACTTAATATCCTGGTCCAAAACCAAACAAATTTGCAATGAGCGAGTGTACGAGTGTGTGTTGGTGGCATATACAACAACGTCGCTGTTGTTTTCACATCGTCAGCGTTGTGGTCAATGTGATGCCACACCACCAACCACCAACCACCAGACCAACATCATCACAACGTCCACTCCGCACAAAACAATTCATAATTTTTGTTTTTGAATAAAAGATGCTTCTGTTGTTTTCCTTTTGCTTTTTTGACGACGTTTTGTTGTTTTGCTTTTAGATGTTTATGGGGGAGAATTATGATGACTTTTTCTGTTCTCTTTTTTTTTTTGGTTCTTAAAAACTTTATTTTGACTCGTGTCGAGTCTTTTTTATATTTCAACTTGACAGTAGCATAACTCCCGGATATTTCCTTTAAGTTACTGCTTGTTATTCTTTATTGTTTTGTGATCTCAAAAGGAATCATAACACAATATGGATGCACATATCAAATTATGTGGCGCACAGTGGTAGCGGAATGGATAAAATCAGTAAACTATTCAGATTAAAAATTTATGGGAACTCTTAATTACTTAGTTTCATAGCAGCAGTAAATTATATTGCAAATAAAGGATACAAGACTTAATATTGAAAAAAAATTATAAATTATTAATTAAATTAATTAAATTAAAAAAGTTAATTAAATTAGTTTAAAAGATATAATTAGTTACATTAATGAAACCAAAAATATGAATTACAGCACTAACTTTAAAAAAAAATTACTAATTAAACAAAAATATATTAATTAAATTATTTCAGAAAAATTAATCAGTTACATTAGTTAAACGAAAAACTAATAATTAAACTAATTAAAACGATTTCATTAGTTGAATTAATTAAACGAAAGAATATTAAATAGATTAATTTAAAAAAATTATTTAATTAAACAAAAACAATTTAATTAAATTAATAAAAAAAAAAGTTTATTAAATACATTAACTAAAGAAGAAATATTGATTAAATTTTATAAAAAAAAAAATATTAATTAAATTAATGAAGCAAAAGAGATTTAAATTAATTAAAAAAATTATTATTTAAATTAATTAAACAAAAATTATTAATCAAATTAATTTAAGAAAATTCTAATTAAATTAATTAAAAAAAAACAATGTTAATTAAATTATTTAAAAAAAATTAATTAGTTACATTAATTAAACGAAAACTATAGATTAAATTAATTAAAAAATTTTATTAGGTACATTAATTAAACCAAAAATATTAATTATATTATTCTAAACAAATATTAATTATATTAATTTTAAAAAATTACTAATTAAATTAATAAAAAAAAACAAAGTTAATTAAATTAAAAAAAAAAAAAAAATAATAATAAAAAAATTAATTAGTTACAATAATTAAACAAGAAAATACAAATTAAATTAATTAAAAAATTTTATTACTTGCATTAATTAAACGAAAAAATATTAATTAAATTGATTTAAAAAATATTATTAATTAAATTAATTAAACAAAAAAATATTAATTAAATTAATTTAAAAAAAAATTTATTTGTTACATTAATTAAACAAAAAAATATAAATTAAATTAATTAAAAAAATAATTTTAATTGTTCAATGACTGAAAAAAGTTTTATTTGAGCCACCGAGTGAAAAATAATCTATGTACTGGCTTTTTGGGCGTGGCACTGCCCAAAAAATATAGTTTTTATTTTTAAAAGCAACCAACGCTGTTTTCCTTAAATGAATTAATTACTTTGAAGTCTGTTTATGTTTTATTATTGAATTACTTCTCTATGGCCGCACTTTAAGGCCTAAAATTTATTTTCATCTTCTGATATTTTCATGCCACTCGGCCCACTGTTCACAAAATTGCTAGACGTAGTAACAATTTTGCAGAATCCAATAACTTTTATGACTGCCGGAGTGTAATTCTATATTTACAGCAAATAATAAAGAAAAATGAAGAAAAAAATCAAATAAATTTTAAATAAAAGGCGGGCGGGGCGGCAAAAGATCCATTTTCAAATAAAAACAAACTGAATTGAGATTTTCGTTAAAATGCTTTATGATACTCTTGTGGTAAATTGTGCGGCTGTCCGTGCACTGATAAATATGTTTGACAGTTTTTGCTTTATTTAGCCGGCCGCTGCAACCGCATAAAGAAGACATCATCGTGGTCGTCATCATCGTCATCATCAGCATCATCATCATCATCGTCATCGTCATCCAAATCCATATTGAGACATGTTTGTGTACGTGCCAACGAAATCAATGCCATTCATGAAATTCTAGCTCTTCATTAAACTTCATTTCACGACTTTTTTTTCTCTCTCGTAACGTTTAACGAAATTTGTGTACCCTTCAGCACAGGTTGTAGAGGTATTTTGAGTTTGTCATTCTGTTTGTAACACCCAAACTACTCTATTGCCTTTTCTATAGGCCGAAGTCTTGCAGGTTGCCTTGACGATTCAAGGGTTTTCGTTTCCAAAGCAGCAGCTGAAATTCTGAATATAAATTGCAAATAATAGGGGTTTTCCCCAGGGCTGGTGCACGATTGTGTTCAATATTGATGGTTTTTATTCGAGTAGTATTTTCTCGAATAATTTCTTTTCGAATAAATTTTATTCACATAATATTTATTCAATTATAATTCGAATAATATTTGCGATAATACTTTTTATTCGATGAATTCTATTCGAATAATATATTTTTTCCATCATTTTTATTCCACTAATTCAATCCGAAAATGTTTCATTCCATTTTGGCCACAAATTTTCATTTGAACGATTCTTATTCGAATAATCTTTCTATTCCAATAATATATATATTCGATAATTTTTGCTAACTCTCTTTCGAATAATTTTTGTTAGAATAATATTTGATCGATTAAAATCTTTTTATCGAATTTCACCAATTTTTATTCGATAATTGCTTATTATACATATTATAATTCTTATTCGAATAATTCCTATTCGAATCATATATTTATTCCAATAATTGTTATTCCATTATATTTGTTAGATCAATTCTCTTTCGAATAATCTTTGTCACTGTAATATTTGAACGATGAAACCTTTTCTCGATTAATATTTGTGCGAATATAGGGTGTTTT
The DNA here is from genome assembly GCA_963675445.1 of Linnaemya vulpina. Taxonomy (NCBI): domain Eukaryota; kingdom Metazoa; phylum Arthropoda; class Insecta; order Diptera; family Tachinidae; genus Linnaemya; species Linnaemya vulpina. The sequence goes on from OY776279.1 coordinate 14,179,421, forward strand.
TTATAAAGTGATACAAGTTTAAATCATAATAAAACATAATAATATACTTCTGATATCAATAAAACGGCCTTTGTTTGATAGAAAATTTTATGACATTAATGTTTAAATATGATTTCGGCCATGTGGTCGCCACGGCTGGCGCGTTTAAGACGCAATCTGGAACACCAATTTTCACAAACAGTAACATGCTGACCATCATCGTTTTTGAAGACATACGGGACTCCGCCAGCCCAAACAGTAATTTTCTGTTGATGTAAGGGTGTTTCGACAAAAGCTGGTGGATTCTCCTCTTTCCAAATGCGACAATTCTGTTTATTTAAGTACCCATTCAACCAAAAATAAACTTCATCGGAAAATATAATTTTGAATGGATGAAGTGCACGATAAGTTAGACGAACAGAACCATTATTTTGATTAAAAATTTCCAAAATTCGCACGCATTGCGCTGGTGTAAATCGCTGGAGTTGTATCACTCTATAAAAAACACCCTGTATATACTATTTATTTTATTCTAAAGCATTTCTTTGAAATAATTTTTATTCGAATAACTTTTATTTGAATAGCCTTTCTCGAGCTATTTTTGTTGCAGTAATCCTTATTTGAACTATTTTTTGTTTTTTTTGTAAAAAGTACTATTTTGTTGAATAATTTTTATTCGATTAACTTTTAATATCGAATAATATTCATGTTTAGTAGTTTTTAATCGATAAATCTTATAAGTGTAATATTTCCTCTCATAATATAATTACATATATGTATTGGAACAGTTTCTAATCGATTAATTTTCATGCGAATAATTCGATATTCGATAAAAATTATTCGAATATATATATGATAAATTTTTTCAATACTTTTCGATTCTATTCGATTGCTTATATTCGATAACATTTGTTTCGAATAATTTTTATTCGAATAATATTTTGTCAAGCAATTTTCGTTGAAATAATTCAATAGTTAAACAATTTTAATATTAATCATATATGTTGGGATAATAATGTTGTCTCGAATAATTTATCTTTTAATAATTTTTAGTCGATAAATTTTATTCGAATAATTTATATATTAAATTGATTTTTATTCAATAGATTCTATTCTACGAATTTTTATTTAAATCACAAATTTCGCTAAAGTGTTTTCCACATAATTTTATTCGAATAATATTGAATCGATTGATTGAGAGTTATATAAGAACAAGCATCGTGGGTTTTGAAAATTTTGAAAATTTTTTTTTTCATTTGAAGAAGTAAATATTTTAATATGAGAAAAATTGTGCAATTCGAAAAGAATATTTCCAAAATGATTTGCTTAGACAGCTGAATCCCTGAAAGTGCACATTCTCTAGCTCCTATTTAGTATATCAGTGTAGGGTATTAACAACATATATCTTTCCAACTCAATACTATTTAATAAGTTAACATCTATTTTACTGCATGAATTCTTTCTTTCTTGTGCTCGTTCTGTTCGAAATAAAATAGTCTTATTTATTTAATTTATTGAGATATTTAAATTTTTATAAGAAGTTCTGTTTGCTCGCTTTTTTATTTATTATTTATTTTATTTATTTATTTTTTTCTCTCAGCAACCGAATATTTCGTAGTGGGTTTCGTTCATGCTGCAACTATTATCCTATAATTTATGTTCAACCATAAATACAATAAATGTTTATCGCTGTTATTCATGTCCTTTTTCTCAAGAGTCGTGTTGTGAGTGTTTGTGTTTCTCTACTCCTTTTGTTGGCTTAGCGATGCTGCCAAAAGCACAACTACTACACATGAATGGAGGAAAAATGAATGGCTGAAAATTGTTTAAAATAATTCAAACACCCACTGGTTGGCTGTTGTTTCTTGTATGTCTTGCGACATATTAAAACACTCTTTGAAAGCAGCGACACAAGGGTCATTTGGCTTTTTTATTTTTTGTTTTAAATATTTTTACACCACAAATCAAAAGTCTCTTCCTTCAGTTTTCAGAATAATCAATTTATTTATTAAATCATCGATTCAAAAGAGTCCTATTTGTGTGTGTGTGTGTGTGTGTGTGTGTGCGATTCCACTTATCAGCAGTTATTTACTTGTTCTTTTAAATCACCAACATTTTTCTTTGTGTGTATCCAGTCCTTGGCCATTTATTTTATCTGCTCTCTCTCTCTCTCTCTCTCTCTCTCTGTGACAAATGCGTGCAGGACCATTTAGCAACTTTTCGTCCTTTGCATTATGTTAATATGATAAATTATTGTCCTCTCATAACTTTGCTGGATTCAATAAAATTTGTCACCAATTGGTCTTCCTACTGTTTTATTTGCCATAATCTGAATTATGGATAAATTTTGAATTTGATAAAAAGAGAAAAAGAAAATAAAAAACGAAGCGAAGAAACAACAAAAATCCTGGATTTCTAGATGCTGTCATCGGTCATTATATATTTGCTGCCAAGCAACTATTTATTTTTATTTTGTGAAAATTATTACAAAAATAAATTAAGGAAAGTCTTATTACTTTGCAGTAAGAAGAAGAAGAAGAAGAAGAAGAAGCGAGTGCCATCGCCTGTGCGTTTGTGACGCTGTAAGATGATGTGTGCAGTTGTAAAATGATTTATTCCAGCTTAACAGTTTGCATCTCCAAGAGAGATGGTACCGTGAATCAGTCATGGGAACTCGTGAGAAAAAGGAGATGCACACGATCGTCTCACTTATTTTTTTTTTTGTTTCAATTCCTGCCAAGAAAGCTGAAGGAAATTAAACTCTGATTCAGAACGTGGCGTGTATTCGCAGCTATTTTTTTTTGTTTTCTATAAATGAAGTGTAACTACGTGCTTTGATGTAAGCGCAACGCTCCACGCACTGCTTTAAGTTTAGCTGTTGGTCTTAAATAATTTTCCATATCCCTTAACGATTTGAAATTTTCAAATTATTTTCATAATTTCGTGCGTAAGGAATTTATTACAGGGGGGAAGGACGAAATGTGAAATATATTCAGTCGTCTCCTAGACTACAGCTCCTCTCGTAAGCGGAATAGATCCTCTAAATTTATTGCTCAGAAAAAGAAATAGTTTTAATGTCATAAAGGAAAACAGTTAACGAAATTAAAAAAATATATAGAAAACGGTTGACCCTGAAGGCCTTCCCTGTAACTTCCCCTTAGTTTTGACCACAAAACTTTTTCAATATATTTTCTAAAAAAATTTCATTCGATGACTTAATGGCTTTTATGATTTAATTCAAAATATTAATTGATAGTTTTATGCTGATTCAGCAGTAAAATTAATGAAAATTTTTTAAAATAATTTTTATTCGATTATCGTAGTCGTTCGAATAATTTTTTATTCGATTAATATGTAAGCGAATAATATTATTCGACTTGATGAATAATCTTACAGGCATGCATTTTTTTTATTTTATGAACTGGAAAGTTTTCTTTAGAAAATAAATTAAAAACAATTAAAATTAATTGAATAATTAATGTAATTAAATATATTAATCAAAGTATAATAATGATTAAACGGTTAATTGGGAAAGATTAAAATTTACTTCACGTATTTTGGATCCAGGAAATTGGTTTTTTTTATATCAGAATATAATTTTACAGAATTTATGAAAACATGCGTTTTGGCTCTTGCAAATCTGATTCACTGTCATCTCTAATCTCGCAGTAAAAAAAGGATTTTTCCAGTTGTTTTATTTATTTACTTTTTGGCAAAAGGAAAAAAAAAAGAAATTGGACGACAGAGTCTACAAAGTCGAGAGCCTGCTAAGAGGCGCATTTTACTGCAGGCTGACTGTAAGTTCAAGGATTAATTGTTTACTTGAGTGCAAACTTTTTAATTCAGTCCTTTTTCTTTAAATTTCCTTGACTCAAGTATTTAGTCCTGCGGCTTATTGGCCAGGATTCCAAGTATATAAGAAACCTTAAAGAAAATTCGCCGATTGAATTGATTTGAGTAGAAACATTTTTATTGGAAAGCAACGAAGTTTTGAATAATTTTGAAAAAAATTTAAAAAATTTAAAGATATTTAATATGACTTTAGTGTTACATCTGAGTAAAAAAAATTTTGATTTACAGGGTTCCTGGTTATTTAGGAGTGCTGGTAGTCAGACAGCACAAATTATTCTTCAGACACTTTCATTTGTGCCGTGAACAAGACATGCCCAAACATGTCTGGTTCGCAAGATCACTTCAAAAATACTATTTCTTCCACAGTTGTCAACGCTACATCGCTAACACTCTGTTCCCAAATAGAATTTAAGGCAAAACTAGCGGCCGAAATGCTGGTCCACATGAAGATCAATGGCCAAGTACTTTTCATTATGTATTTGCGGCTCTTTATGGTTGCACGCATGCGCACACACGTACACATGTTTTGCTGGCTTTTAACAAAACATCAGATGTTAACAATATTTGTCTTTATTATTTTCTTTTCATTTGGTTTAACTCTTTTTCTTCTTCTTATTCTTCATTTCAACTTATTATCGTTGCCGTTGTTGCAGTCGTTTTTCTTAGCGATCGCAACACAAGAGGTATTTAAAGAATATCAGACATGAAACGTGAGTGAAAAGTGAATTAATTTATGGCACAATCGATACAAATACAAATATGGACATTTTATTTATTCGTATTTTGAACAGAAAAAAAAAACAGAAAATAAATAAATAAAAATCAAGCGCTGGCAAAGCGAGCGGCATCATGTCTCTCCTTTAATAAATTTCAAACAAAATCAAATCGTTGCACGCGCACGCATGTTGGCTCACAAAGATTGACTCGTGCCAATTCTTGCCATCAACTTTGAAAATTCTTCGTTTTGCTTTTAATTTGATATCGAAGTGAAGAAAGATTTAGAAGAACAGCAAAAAAAAAAAAAAAACAAAAAAAAAAAAAGAAGAGAAGAGAAGACGTTAAAGATAAAAGACATCGATGGCATCTTTAAATGATCATGAGCAGCGAGAGCTTTTCATTGGAGACGATTTTTTTGTAGTGCGTTTTTTTTTCAATTGTTTTAATTTAATTCTGTGAAATATAATTTATAAATCGGATAAAAAAAGTTCCAAAGGGTTGCCATAGATAAAAGTTTGTTGCACAGCGTAATGGAGGGAAAGAAATTTGCTATTCAGGAGAGATCTTCCTCTATTGGATCTAGTTTATTCATATTTTGTGCAGAGTTTATTAGGAATACGATTTCGTAGAAGTATTCTAAGTATAATATGGACTTTAGAGGGGCATGGTTCGGCCCACTTTTGTTTGTTTGTATTAAACTGTATTGCAGAAAAAGTTTTATTAATGTAGACCGCTTCATGGCAATTAGCTGAACTCAAATAGGGAAAACTGAGTTATTATGTTGCATGGGTGTGGCACTGCCCACTTCCCTTATCAATGAATTTTCCTTCAAACGATTTTGATCTCTATGCAATTTTTCATAAGAATAATATTAGCAGAAGTAACCTAAACATAATACATTTACGTCTTAGGAGGGCATGGTGCCGCCCACTTTTCTTATAATAAATAAATAAAATTGTAAAAAACAAAAAATTATGTATCTGGCAGGTTCCATTTTAATTTGTAGACTTACAACAGCGAAAAGTGGTTTATGATATTGAATAGGCGTGGCACTGCCCACTTCTGAGAAACCAATTATTTCTTAAAAAGATTTGTACCTCTATGCAAGTTTTTATTAAACTTCATTTAGCAGAAGTAGCCTAAGCATTATATAGATCTTGGGAGGGCATGGTGCCGCCCACTTTTTATATTATAAAACTGTATTATAACAAATATATTTATATGTCTGGAAGGCTGCATATCAATTGGTTGGATGAAAATATACACAAGTTTTTTATTCTGCTATCAATGTAGGTGTGGCACTGCCCACTACTCTAACGCCTAAACGTATTTTATTATTATTAATAAGAAAATTAAAGGAGGTGTACTCGGAATTACTTAAGAATCTTTTTATGAAAAGTAGTATGAGCTTGATGCCTACTTTTGATGGGCATGGTACTGCCCACTTTTCTGCTTATGATATTCTATTGTTAAAAGGTTTAATATGATGATGGTTAGTTGGAATTTCAACGAAATTGGTGGAATAAAAATGATTATAATTGCCTTATTATACCTTATAGGCGTGGCACAGCCTACTTCTATAGCTAATAAATTCTAGCATGGGACGAATTTTATGTGTGGGAAAAATTTCATTAGAAAAAATTTAGTGGATTTATTTTAGACATGACTTTTGTTCAAAATGGGCGTGGTGTCGCCCACTTTTTTTCATTATTTTCAATGGTCGGAAATATATAAAATGCTTGCGAAGTTTCGTAGCAATCGGTTGATTTAAAATAGCTAAAAATTTATTATTGTCTTAAATGGGCATGGCACCGCCCACTTCTCCAAACCATAAATTATTGTTTTGAAACATTTTAAGGGGTTTGCAAAGCTTCATGGAAAACATTTTTGCTGAAGTACTACAAAAATAGTGTACATATATCATATGTTTGAAAGGGCGTGGCTCCGCCCACTTTTGTTTTGTTGGTGTTATGTTGCTAATGCAATTCTATATCTTTTGCAAAGTTTTACAGCGACTGGCTTACTTGAGCTGCTTCAAGGATATATTTGCTTAGGGTAGGTGTGGCACTGCCCACTTTTTTTAGTTATAAATTTGAATTTTAAAAACATTTCATGTGTTTGAAAAGTTTATAAAATTTTCTCTGTGGTAAAAGTAGTGAAAAGCGGATATTTGTTTTGCATGGGCGTGGTCCTGCCCATTTATTTATTTTTTCATTCTATAAAGCTTCCTCGGAATCGGATGAGGTTAGTTGGAAAACTTGTCATGGAGTATCTTATTTATTTCAGGTGTCTTCTTGTAATGGAAGTAGATGCAGAAGCAGCAGATCGCCTTCTCTCAGAAGAGTTTTCAGATGTCCAACAACTTCTGATCATTTCCTTTTGTGGAAATTTCACCAAAATCGTTCAAAATTAAAAGATTTTTAGAAAAATAATATATTTGTGGCCTGAGCGTGTCTCTCACTGGTCACGCTTCGAATACTGAAGTTGTGTGGGGCCCGGAATAATTATGCGTGCAAAGTTTTGGGTTGACTGGACGTCTCGGAGTTGGTCAATGTTACTTTGCAAGATTCTAGTGCTCCAACAGCTACAGGTGAAGCTAATAAAAGGGTATTGAAATTGACTAACAAGTAACGGTACTTTATTGACTCAGGAAAAGTGATGTCGTTGCTTCCTCTATGACTCCCCGATTCTCTCTTCAAACACCTCTCAACTTGGCAATCCCGGCTTTATCGCAAGCATATTGACTTCGCTTTTCCTTCTTCCTCTTGCCTACACTTCACTGGCCCACAAAGTTCTACTCCTTCGAGAATAGACTCTTCGTTGTTGTTATTTTCAAAAGCTTAACTGGCAAACAGAACACAAGTTTCATATCAAACCTTCATCAGCCACAACGCCTGCTACGAGCACAAGTTGAGCAACAAACTTAATTGGCGCTAACATGCCCATGCACGAGCACCGGCTTATCGTACGAGCACTTCCATAATCAAACGACATAAGAATCGATACGACATGAGAATGGATAGCGGATGGATGGATGGATGGTTGGTTGGTTGGATCGGTGGAGCGGTGGAATGGCGGAATGGTGTGTACTTGTGCCATTACAACTAAAGAAGACATACACACTTTCTTATTAAAGCGGTTACTGACTGAATGACTGACATTGTTAATGGCGCCAGTGTTTGCCAAATTTGGGCGTATTATTTTCTTTATTTTCGTATTCGAATCAAAAACCAACAACAAACGCCATCAGAACAAATCAAAAGAATAATAATGAAATTCATAGAATTTCTTTTTCCTTTTTTTTTTCTGTATTAAATTGAATATGTAAAAGAAAAGAAACACAAGCACTCAACACACGCACACACACACACACACACACACACACTCACATGCACACGCACGCATAATGCTTTAAATCAATTAGAAGGGAGGCTCGCCAGAAGGAAGAGCGAGTCAACAGCAACTGTCATAAACAAGCGATTTTCAACAAATATTTCCTGGTAGTAAAACGAAATCTTATAAACAACTTCAAAATATTAAAACAACGAGTGGAGTACGAGCACGAGTGCGAGTATTTGTTTGTTATAAAAAACTTATTTAGTATTTAGCAACTGTTGAACTATAAAATGACCGCAGCGCCTGACAATTTTATGACACATGCCTGTCACACATCACTCTTGTGTCGTCTATTGTTGACTGCGACGCTACACTGTTTGTTGCCTACGAGATTGTTTGACCTTTTCAATATATCGCGTCACTAAAACTCGAAAAGTTTAAATGACATTTTAATGATTTGCAATGGGAGTTTGTTTTGTTTTGTTTTTTGTTGTTTTTATTATCTTCTTTTTGTTCATGTTTTTTTAAATAGAAATTTCAATAAAAATTGTATGAATAAGTTTGACGGAGTCGTTAAATTGTATTCCGATATGAAATTTGTGATATTAAATATGCACACACTTGAGACAAAACATGCATGGTAGGGTATTCCATTAATCGAAGTTTTGTATTAATCGATTAATTAAATGCAGTCCGATATAAAATTTATTGATATATTTTAATATTAAATATGCACACACTTGAGGCAAAACATGCATGGTAGGGTATTCCATTAATCGAAGTTTTGTATTAGTCGATTAATTAAATGCAGTCCGATATAAAATTTATTGATATATTTTAATATTAAATATGCACACACTTGAGACAAAACATGCATGGTAGGGTATTCCATTAATCGAAGTTTTGTAGTAATCGATTAATTAAATGCAGTCCGATATAAAATTTATTGATATATTTTAATATTAAATATGCACACACTTGAGGCAAAACATGCATGGTAGGGTATTCCATTAATCGAAGTTTTGTAGTAATCGATTAATTAAATGCAGTCCGATATAAAATTTATTGATATATTTTAATATTAAATATGCACCCACTTGAGACAAAACATGCATGGTAGGGTATTCCATTAATCGAAGTTTTGTATTAATCGATTAATTAAATGCAGTCCGATATAAAATTTATTGATATATTTTAATATTAAATATGCACCCACTTGAGACAAAACATGCATGGTAGGGTATTCCATTAATCGAAGTTTTGTATTAATCGATTAATTAAATGCAGTCCGATATAAAATTTATTGATATATTTTAATATTAAATATGCACACACTTGAGACAAAACATGCATGGTAGGGTATTCCATTAATCGAAGTTTTGTATTAATCGATTAATTAAATGCAGTCCGATATAAAATTTATTGATATATTTTAATATTAAATATGCACCCACTTGAGACAAAACATGCATGGTAGGGTATTCCATTAATCGAAGTTTTGTATTAATCGATTAATTAAATGCAGTCCGATATAAAATTTATTGATATATTTTAATATTAAATATGCACACACTTGAGGCAAAACATGCATGGTAGGGTATTCCATTAATCGAAGTTTTGTATTAGTCGATTAATTAAATGCAGTCCGATATAAAATTTATTGATATATTTTAATATTAAATATGCACACACTTGAGACAAAACATGCATGGTAAGGTATTCCATTAATCGAAGTTTTGTATTAATCGATTAATTAAATGCAGTCCGATATAAAATTTATTGATATATTTTAATATTAAATATGCACACACTTGAGGCAAAACATGCATGGTAGGGTATTCCATTAATCGAAGTTTTGTATTAGTCGATTAATTAAATGCAGTCCGATATAAAATTTATTGATATATTTTAATATTAAATATGTACACACTTGAGACAAAACATGCATGTTAGGGTATACAATTAATCATGTATTTATAATAATCGATTAATTTTGCGAATAATTATTTTGATTAATAATTTAGTCCAGTACGAGGTAACCAATTTAATATAATTGTGTTAAGCGAATAGTTTTTGTCTCCTCCCTGTTTAGTAGTTTAAAAACGAGACAAAAATTTCATTAAAAAGAAGGGATTTTATTAAAAAAAGAAAGCTTTTTAGACAAAAGCCGGCATCAATCTATTAAAAGATTCATTCACAAAGAGTACAAAATTTCAATTGTTATTTTCAAAAGTTATTTTGCCGAAATCTGATTCGAAATAGATTCATTCCTTCCCTAATTGTTGGCGCTGGAGAGGTTAAAAATAGATCGTTATAGAGCACATCCGGTTACTCTCTTCTCTTTTTTGTCTCTTTTAAAAATTGGTAGTCTTCCATTACAGCACTTGAGTCTCTTTTTGATATATTCGCACATTTAATAATATGAAGTGCATGACTCGGCATGCTTTTTACACAGTAAGAAACAAAATAATAATAATTAATATATAAAAAAAATATTTTTTAGATTAATCGATAAAAATTATTCGAATTATTAGTTAAACGAAAACAAGCAATTTTCAATTATTCGTGTAGTTAGTCGCCTAATACACACTCGCATCGACTAAAAATTTTTCGAATAAATATTTAATTACTCGTGCAGTTAATCGCTGAAAATGAATCGATTAAGCGAGCAACGGTTAATCGTCCGAATACTCTAGTACTAATACATACTCGTGCTCATTTTATATAAAAAATAAGAAGACATGTTAAAAATGATGAATCAATTAATCGAAAAATTTTTCGAATTACTTTTTAATCGATTAAGCGAATAATGGTAAATCGTTTGAGTACCCTAATATATACTCGCACTCGTTTGATATAAAAACTAAAAAACATGCTAAAAAATTTTGCGATGAATCAAAATATAATTCGAATTAGTTTTTAATCGAATAATGGTTAATCGTTTGAATACCCTAATAGACACTCGCACTCGTTTCATATAAAAACTAAAAAAATATATATTAAAAAAATTTTGCGTTGTATGGATTAATCGACATAGATTTTTCGAATTAATTTTTAATTATTAGTGCAGTTAATCGCCCAAAATTAATCGATTAAGGGAGCAACGGTTAATCGTTCGAATACTCTAATACTAAAACATAGTCTTGGTCGTTTTATATAAAAAATAAAAAGACATTAAGCAAAATTTGCGATAAATCGACAAATTCGAAATAGTTCTTATCGATTAAGCGAATAATGGTTAATCGTTTGAATACCCTAATAGACACTCGCACTAGTTTGATATAAAAGATTAAAAAAAAACATGCTAAGAAATGTTTGCGATAAATCGATTAATCGATATTAATAATTCGAACTAATATTCAATTATATCTACAGTTAATTGCCCAAAATGAATCGATTAAGTGAATACCCTAATACATACTCGTGTTCGTTTTGTATAAAATACAAAAAGACATGCTAAAAAAATTTTGCGATGAGTCGATTAATCGAAAAATTGTTCTAATTACTTTTTAATCGATTAAACGAATAATGGTTAATCATTTGAATACCCTAATACATATTCACACTTGTTTGAAGAAATAAGAAAACATGCCAAAAAGATATTGCGATGAACAGATTAATCGACATAAATTTTTCGAAATAATTCTTAATTATTCGTGCAGTTAATCGCCCAAAATGGATCGATTAAGTGAATAATGATTAATCGTTGGAATACCCTAACACGCACTTGCACTTGTCTGATATAAAACATAAGGAACACGCTTGAAAATTTTCCGATTAATCGACATAAGTTTTTTGAGTTAATCTTTAATTATTCGTGCAGTTAATCGCTCAAAATTTATCAAATTAATCGTTGGAATACCCTTACACATACTCGCAATCGTCTTAAAAAATTCAAAATTTGCGATGAATCGATTAATCGATAAATTTTTCGAATTAGTTTTTAATCGATTGAGCGAATAATGGTTAATCCTTTGAATACCCTAATAGACACTCGCACTCGCTGGATATAATAAATGAAAAAAAAACATGTGAAGAAATTTTTGCGATGAATCGATTAATCGACATAAATAATTCGAACTATTTTTAATTATTCCTGCAGATTAAGGGAGCAACGATTAGTCGTTTGAATACCCTAATAAATACTCGCACTCGTTTGATATAAAAACTAAAAAAACATGCTAAAAAATGTTTGAGTTAAGTCGATTAATCGAATAAAATTTTTCGAATAATTCGTTAATCGAAAACAAGTGATATTAATTATTCGCACAATTAATTGCCCAACATTAATCGGTTAATCGCACAAGTGTTGATCGCATGAATACCCTAATACATGCTCGTACTCTTTTATACGGTTTTTTTTTTATAATTTTTTGCTGCACTGATGCATCCCAGTAAAATTTTCCTACTTCTACAAAGACATTTTTAGACTATTTCTGATGCGTGTCTCACTAACGAAAATGGGAGGGATACAAAAAGATTTTATCTCGTTTTTCGCATACGCGATCATTATCATGATACAAGATTAAGTGTAGCAAAAAAAGAAAATTCAATATAAATAAATAAAATATATAAACAAATTTTATGTAAAAAATTATTTTCTTTATTAAGTTTTATTTACTACGGATCAGTTAAATTTTTGATGTTTTTTCCAGTATTTTAAAATACTGAGCTTTTGCATAGAATTGTCTTGTTTTCTTTAGAATAAACCCGCCATCTGTTGCCTTAACAAATCATTAAAGAGATGACGCCTTGAATCCATTTCCCGGTCAAACGTCCTCAAAAACTTATTCGCTGGGAGATCTTTCAACGAGTGCCTTCAGCGCTTGTCTTAAATCACTTTTTTCAGAGTGTGTTAGTAGGATCATTTCTAAACTTTTTTTATTCTCTCCATCTCAGTTCTCAGTCAATCTCTTGACCACAGTGCGTGTGCGTGTGTGTGTCTGTGTGTATGTGTGCTAGTGAATAAGTGTGTGCAAGTCATACTTACAAATTACGTGATTTACATTCTAAACTCTGGTAGTTGATTTGTTTTTTCGTAATACTTCCATGTCTACAAGTCACTGTTGCAGGCATGAGTGTGTGTGTGTGTGTGTGTGTGTGTGGTTGCAATTGTTTTATGGTTTTTGTTTAGCACACACACACACACACACATGGACACGAGTATACGAGAAGTCGTATGCAAGTCTTTGTCCATCATAAACTGCCATTTCAATATTGACTTGACACATTAACGTCTGTACAAAAACAACAGCAGTTTAACACAACAGAACACAATAGAACGAAACGAAAGAGCTCAGCCAACAGCAAAAAGAAAAACGTATCAATTAAATGAAAAACAAAACAGCAACAACAACATTTAGTACCACATTTTGTTCCTGCGTTGTCGTATATTTTGTAAATCATGTAAATACGAGACGACTTCTTTTCTAATTTAATTTTTTCGTTAATGGGATAATTTTTAATTTATTTAGTTAGTTTTTGTTTGTTGTTATTCTTGTTGTTGTTGCATTGTTATTGTTATTTTGCGGTTGGATTCTGTTGCACTGAGTTTTGCATCGCATTTGCAATATTTATGTTTTCACATAAATTAGAAGGGAGCAGTTAGAAGTTTTTAGTTTTTAGTTTTTATGACACAAAAACAAACATGCGTAGGTTGTTCGAGAAGGTAAACATTAAGTGCCTTACTAGCCGTTTATATGAAGGTGAAAATTAATTTGTGCGCTAAACTCATTATTCATGCCGCTGCTATGAATGACAGGACAAGGATATTCATTCAATTTTGTTTTATGAAATTGTTTTAAAAATATGCCATAAATTAATAAGTTTTTGTGAAATGAAAATTTCAATTTTAGCAAACAGCCGATATTTCGTTAAATGAATTTTATTAGAAAAATATAAAATTAATAAAAAAAAAGTAAAAATAATATAAAATAAATATAATAAAAATTAAACACTAAACAATATATATAATAAGAAATATAAATAATACAAAATAAATTATAAAAACTAAATGTAGTAAAAGTAAATATTATAAAAATAAAATTAATAAAATACAATAATAAATAAAAATTGTAAATATAAAAGTAACAATATAAAAATAATAAAAAATAAAGATAATAATATATAAAAATGGTAAAATATAAAATTAATAAAATTATAAATATTCTAAAAAAATAAAATTAATGCAAAATAAAACTAATAATATATAATAATAATATGCAAAACTTATGTACGTTCATATAGTCGTATATAAATAAGCAAATGAAATAATAAATAAGAAATCGAAATAGTAAAAAATAAATATAATAAAAAATAATAAAAATAATAAACAAATATAATAAAATAAAATATATTAATAACAAAAAATAAAAATAAGATATAATAAATATTATAAAAATTATAAAAATTAAATTTATAAAAACAAAAACAACAAAAACCAAACGTTATAAGCATTAAGAAATAATAAAAAAATGGTAAAAATTCAAAATAATAAGAAATAAAATAAATAAAAAATAAAAGTTTTCAATAATAAAAATAAATAATAAAAATGTTATATTAACAAAAAATAAATATAACAAAAAATAAAAATTGTTAGAATATAATAAAAAAAAATTTTTTTTATATATAATAAAAAATCAAAATAGTTAAAATTAAAAAAGCAAAAAAAAAATAATAATAATAAACAAAAATAAAAACAATAAAAAGTAAAAATTATAAAATATAAAATAAAAAAATAAATATAAAAATTGTGAAAAATAAAATTTAAAAAAATAATAAAATAAATAAATATAAAAAAATATAATAATTAAAAATAATAAAAAGTAAATATTATAAAATATAAAATACAATAAACAAAATAAAAATTGTGAAAAATAAATTTAAAAAAAAATAAAAATAATTAAAAATAAAAACAAAAAAAAAAAAAAACAAAAAGATATAGTAAATAAAAATAATAAAAAGTAAAAATTATAACATATAAAATATAAAAAAAATAATAAAAATAGTGAAAAATAAAACTTAAAATAATTATAAAAATAATTAATTATAAAAACAAAAAAAACAAAAAACAAACAAAACAAAAAAAAAAAAATAGTAAATAAAAATATTAAAAAGTAAAAAATTATAAAATATAAAAATAAATAATAAAAATAGTGAAAAATAAAATTTAAAATAATTATAAAAATAATTAAATATAAAAAAATATGGTAATTAAAAATAAAAATTATAAAATATAAAAACATAATAAAAATAGTGAAAAATAAAATATAAAAAAAATAATAAAAATAATAAATTATAAAAACAAAAAAATATAGTAAATAAAAATATTAAAAAGTAAAAAACTATAAGAAATTATAATAATAAAAATTAAAATAAAAAACAAAAAAATTATAAAATATAAAACTTTAAATATAAAAATATCCCGAATTATGCGCCAGCAAATCGACGCCATTTTGTTGAACATTTTTTGTTGCGTAAAAATATTTCATTTACGTTGAACTACAACCAACGACTCAAGACATGCACAGACATGAATATTCAAACTCATTTTCTATTATAATTTTCGAGAGAGAGTCCGCCTCTTCGTGTACTTCGCGAGGAGTTTTATTCTCCACTCCATGAAACGTATACGCCCACTAGTACGACGATACCTGAAGAGTCGTGAGGGCAAATTGCGTCACTCGATAGCGATCGAAAAAATTCCATCGAAATTTCGATTAATATGGTTGCGATAATACGGTCCCTGTAACTTAATTAAGCATCAGAAAAAAATTAAGAAATAATTTCAACCAGACGATCGTGTGAAAAGCATAAAGGGAAGGACGTTCCCGATTTCTTTTAGCTGACTGAGAATCTGAATTGAAATATTTTGGGAAGGAATTTGGGTTTTTATTTCATTTTAATTAGAGACTGATAGATAAAATTTCATGGCATTAATTTTGGATGTATGATCGCCGCTGCGATCAGTTTAAAGTTCCAGTACCTTTTCCCATAAATTTGCTTGTGTGGCCTCAATGTTGCCTTGATGACAAATGAAAATCATATTCCTTGTTTCTTACGCACACTCTCTCTCTCTCTCTCTCTCTCTCTCTCTCTCTCTCTCTGCAGACTCCGACTTCAGTTGGAGAGATTTCCAGCAGTTAAGAGTAAAACCACAATTTTAATTTGTTTAATATCGTTTGTTTTTATTTAAATATTTTAAGTAAAATAGTTTTTCCGTCTGCTTTAGATTTCTTTTTTAAATTTATTTTTAAGTTGCTGGTATTTTATATTTTTGAACTTTACAAGTTGCGTTTTACTTTTAGTTTAAGTGGCATAATGCAATTCTCGTTTTCTCGTTTCTCATTTTATTTCAATTGATAAACTATTTAAGTAATTATGGCTGATGTTTTGTTTAATTAAATGGTAATTAGTTGTAATTAGTTTAGAATTAAAGGATTAGGATTATATCGAGTAGTAAAAAGTTCTTAATGAATTAATAATTAAATTTGATAATTAAATTTGATAATTAAGTTTGATAATTAAGTTTGATAATTAAATCTAATCGTTAAATTCAATAATTAAATTCAATAATTGAATTTAATAATTAAATTTAATAATTAAGTTTGATAATTAAATTTAATAATTAAATTTTATAATTAAATTTAATAATTAAAATTAATAATTATATTTAATAATTAAATTTAATAATTAAATTTAATAATTAAATTTAATAATTAAGTTTGATAATTAAATTTAATAATTAAATTTAATAATTAAATTTAATAATTAAATTTAATAATTAAGTTTGATAATTAAATTTAATAATTAAATTTAATAATTAAATTTAATAATTAAATTTAATAATTAAATTTAATAATTAAATTTAATAATTAAATTTAATAATTAAATTTAATAATTAAGTTTGATAATTAAATTTAATAATTAAATTTAATGATTAAATTTATTAATTAAATTTAATAATTAAATTTAATAATTAAATTTAATAATTAAGTTTGATAATTAAATTTAATAATTAAATTTAATAATTAAATTTTATAATTAAATTTAATAATTAAAATTAATAATTATATTTAATAATTAAATTTAATAATTAAATTTAATAATTAAATTTAATAATTAAGTTTGATAATTAAGTTTGATAATTAAATCTAATCGTTAAATTCAATAATTAAATTCAATAATTGAATTTAATAATTAAATTTAATAATTAAGTTTGATAATTAAATTTAATAATTAAATTTAATAATTAAATTTAATAATTAAATTTAATAAATAAATTTAATAATTAAATTTAATAATTAAGTTTGATAATAAAATTTAATAATTAAATTTGATAATTAAATTTGATAATTAAATTTAATAATTAAATTTGATAATTAAATTTCATAATTAAATTTGATAATTAAATTTGATAATTATACTTAAATCAAGAGAAAGAAATTATTACGGGCTAAAACTTAGAAAATAATTATGAAAAATAGAAACTATTTTACAACTAAAATTAAAATACATTTTCGTTAATTATAATTAAGCAAAAAAATACTGTTTGTGCAAAATATCTATTGAAATGGAAAAAAGGACAAGTTTTTCCTTTTCAGAAAAAAATACAGACGCTAGAAAATAAAATGATTTTTTAAATTTATTTCATTACATTTAATTAGTTGTTACTTAATTTAATTAATTATATGAATATTTTATACCACAATGAGAATGTTTAACGAAATTTATTTAATTTAATTTTTTTTGTTATAAATTTCAAGGCTTTTTTTTATAATTTATAATATTTTTTAATTTATATAAATATTTTTTGAAGGTTAATTATGGCGCAGTGGCAAAATGAAAATAAATAAGGCGGATGAGGTGTAGTTTTAGTTGATTTTTATTTAATAAAATTTATTTTATTATTTTGATTTTATTCTCCAAATAAATATCCTTTTATTGGAATTGAGTCTTGGTCGCAGTTCTACAATTATTCTGAGATCACAAAAAGGAGCTTTACAAAATATGTTGGCGTAGCAGTTTGAATTTGAAAAAAAACTTTTATTAATAAATACTTTCTAAATCGTTGACGGCAGATTTTGACAAATTTTTGTTAAATTTATTTAAGAAAAAAATTTATATTGTGAAAAATTTTGGTTTTTAATCCAGAATTTCTAAAAGCGAATGAGAAGTGGTTGCTGAAAGCTGTAAAGCAAAGCTTTTTACCACAATCAGAGAGCACAGCACGTTAATGCTTTGATTTGTCTCTCTCCACTGTCTACAAGGCTTTCACTTTTCGTTGCGATTTTTGTGGTGAAAATTCTACGAAATATATCGCTTTCCAAAACTGGCCAAGCTTAAAAGCTTCTCTTGCTTAACTCTCAAATTTTGATCTTAAGTTTGTTTTTCTGCTTTCTTGTGGTTTTCATTATTTCTTTTATAAATGGAAATGTCTGATGAGCTTCTTGCGTGCTTTTTCTAAATCATAATTAATATATTTTTATGTACTTAAAGTAAAATTTTTAAAAACAATTATAACAATATTTTTTTCTTTAAATAAAATTGAGATCTATTTTAGGTATTTTTCAACTGTGTGCTTCTTCTCCTTCTTCTTCTTCTTATTGAAAATAATTTTGTTAAAAATTCTTATGGACTTGTTGGGAATAAGAAAATTCAAAAAAAAAAATTTAAATGGCTCTCATGTCGAGTAATAATAAAAAGCTTTACAAAAGCTTTTATGTAAGACAACAAAGTTTTTTTGAATTATTACTTTAAGGCAAAAAAGAAGTTAAAGAAAAGGTTGAAGCGAAAGAGTGGACAGCTTTCAGCACTGTTTGTGTAACCCAAATGTTGTGCACTTGGAAAAATTTCTGTTAAACAAAACTTTTGAGGCAAAGAGATCTTTTCAAATAAATTTCCTAGAATTCCCAATACTTTGGATTACACAAGCAGCGCTTTAGTTTTCTTCATTAAGCTGGTCTTAATTAGAAACTCCACTTCAAACCTCCTGACAATTTCTTAAATAACAGTGAAACTAAAGAGAAGTAGTTAATGCAAAATTATATTTGAAAAAAATAAACGAAATATTTCCTAAAAAAAAAGCTTAAACGCTGAATAACTACAATAAAACTATTTAAAAAATATAAAACAAAAGCAATATGCTCTCAATAGACAGATTTTAAGAGAATTAATTTCTCTTTGTTCAAGAGGAATATGGCTTAAAAGCTCCCAAAAGCTTTTTTGCTAGTGGAATGTTGCCACCCCAAACCCATTTTTCTCTCCAAAGTGCAGAGAAAATTACAAAATAAAAAATTTGTTCTACAGCTATTATTTTTAATATAAAATTATTACTACGGGGAATAGTTAACAAAACCGTAACGCTTAGAGCTTGTTTAATGGCGGAAAAAAGAGCTTTTCTTGTGCTTCAATGCAGCGGCAGCGGAGAACGATCCGGAGACTTGGAAGCTAATAAAACTTTTGGTACGTGCTTGTCCATGAAATTCCTTTGGATTTCATTGTAATTGTGTTGAGCCTTTTTATGCTTCCGCTGTGCCCTCTTGTTGGCCATGGGCTTGCGCAGAAAGCTCAAATCCCCATAGAAGGGATTGTCGTGCAGCAGCTGTAAAGTGATATTGAAATCGCGTTTCCACACGCCATACGGACACACGGTGGCCATGCGCCAATCCGGCAAAACCACACCCAAACGCTGGCACTCGCGCGCATAAGCGGCAAAACTATCACAATGACACATGCCATCGGGGCACTCGCACACGTCCATTTTGCACGAATCAAAATAGTTGTTGGGATTCAAGCGATCATTGCACTTGCCAAATACTTCGGCTATGCGCAGGGGGCGACACAAGGCATTGGTCTTCCTCTGCTTGCACATCGGGTGTACGGCAATATTTTCTCTTTTCCGGGAACACGCTTTTGGACCGCCCACTTTCCAGGAGTTGGCGAAACGCCACACCTCCGTATGATTCACGCCATCCCGACTAGTGAGATCATCGCGCGCCAGGCCATTGTAGTTGCCACACAGCCCACACAGTCTACGTTTGAAGGAGGAGGGAGCCATAATTTGTAAATAATTGTTGCCATCCCATTCGATGCTCAGGCCCATTTCGGTTTTCAGTATTATGCTCTCCCTTAAACGCTCTATACTGGTGATAACGCCCTCGCTGTAGGGCAGCATAACTCGACTGCCATTTACTTTAACCCTCATCTTTTGTCCCAAATTCACTCTGATTCCACGCATTTTTAATGTCACCGTTTTCGTCCACGACGAAGTATTCGTGCCGCGTGCATCATTCGTTAAACGTATGGAAAATGTATGATCTCGGCAATCGGCCGCCAGCAGATATTTACACGAGCCTTGGAAACTATAAAATTTACCATCAAACGTTTTGAAATGAGGATCACCGAAGACGGTACACGTACCCGCCGTCTCTATACACTTGGGACAACATTCGCCTGGCAACACCTTCAGCTCCTCATTCGATCGGCATTTGATGGCAGGACAACGCATTTCCGAACACCGTATGTTGCCAGCTGTACAACGGCACGAGCGACACGGTCCCAAATTCCATGTCTCGTTATTCTGATAACTGATGCCATTCGAAATGCATTCACTGCGCACCTCGGAGGTAATGCAGCGCGGACAACAACCATCCAGTTCCTGGTATTCGGGCGAACACTCGAGTATGGGACAGGTCTTGCGTTCACAAATACTCGTGCCATTCGTGCAGGTGCAGTTTGTGCAGCGATCGGGCATGAATTGGATTTTGTCGTTGAAGATTTTGTGGTTGAAAATGCATTTTCCTGCAAGAAAAAAATTCAAAAAAAAATAAAATTTCTTTAAATACTTTTTTTCGTTTACAAATTTTAAATAATTTTGCATCTTCAACACGCCCACGTTTGAGGGCAACTTTTTCAGGAAGTTTGGAAAAATATCACCAAAAATCCTTCCGCCAATTTATAATTTTTATTGAGTATTTTCTGAGTTTCGATCTTACCTGGCAGTGGCATAAACTCTCTCTGTTCTATGCAACGGGGGCAACACTCGTTGGGGTGGAGTTTTTGTTTCGAAATGGGACACTGCAAGACGGGACATGTTTTTTTGGCGCACTTCAATTGATTTCCCGTACACTGACACACCAAACAACGATCATCGATTGAGGCGACAACCTCTTGGCCTTCCGAAACGATCTGTCCATTGATCCTGCAGCCTGATCGTTTTCAGGAAATAAGAAAAGAAATAATTGACAACAATCAATAATATACAAGACTTCAATGTAAAATTTAAGGTTATGGCCGGCGAAAGTGAATTTAGCAAAGCGTTTTCTCTACTTTCGTGAATCTATAAAATCAGGAGGGGGCTTTAGTGTAGAGTTCGAAACTTATATTCGAATAATTTTGGGTGTAAAGTTTTGTAACCCTTTTGTTTTTAAAGGAGTCTTCGTAACATTTTATTGCTTTATAATGTTCGAAAATTCGAAATTCTTTTAAAAATTTTAATATACAAAAAATTAAATGAAATAAAATTTACACTGAAGCAAAATAAATGTAATTTAATGTGAAACTATTCAAATATCCCTACACAACGCATTTCGAAATATTAATACCACTTTTTCGAATTTTCGAAATATGTTTGTGTTAAGTAAATAGATTTTGCAAATAATTGAAAATTGTAATTAACACAAAATTATGATTAATTCTAAAGTGGTATTATTGTACTATTAAAAAATCATTAATATTAAGCACTTGGGCATATAAAAGCGGTAACCTATTAATTCTTTTCCTATGTTCGAAAAATCGAGCATTCCATGAATATTTTATTAAAATTTAAATGTTGCGTTACTTATCATTTAAAAAGATGACAATTGATACCATGGTATTAAAAAGAATTAAGTTTTCTCTATGTTGCTATTTTCGAATATTCGAATTACATATCATAGTTTGGAAAAAGAGACTAAAAATTGTTGAACAGGAATTGGTCTCATAAAATGAAGTGAAATATATCCATATTTTTATACAAAATTACTAGAATATAAAATTTTCAGAATGTTCGAAAATTCGAAGTTAATTCGAAATGTGTAAAAATAAGTAAAAAGTTATTTTAACGTTAATTAAACACACGAGCTATTTTTCGAACACAATAAAATATAAATTTTTAAAGTCTTTTATATAATTCGAACCTTGTTTCGAGTTTTCGAATTTGTGTTTTTTTTTTATTTAATTGAAAGACAAGTTACGGTAGTGCTTAAAATATTAGCCGTTTTCAGCAAAGATATGAAATATTTGGCTTTTATACGCATGTTCGAAATTTCGATCACAGCAGTTTTTAGAGAAATTTTTTAATTAAAACTATTTGCCTGTTCTAAGATTTGTGTAACAGGCTTATATTTAAGCAAAAGATTCCAATTTTCTTGGAATTAATATGTTCGAAAATTCGAACATGTCTTAAAAGTTTAGAATTTTCGAAAAACATTTATTTAATAAATACATTTATATGAAAACCATCGGTATTCAAATATCAAATTGCTAATATAGGATTTTTTTTCAATAAGTTCGACATGTCGAAATTTATTTCGAATTTTTATTTACATTTGAAATTAAGACTTGGACTTCTGTGACATGTTTTTAGTCCGCTTTATTTAAAGACGTTCTTGAGAATTAAGTGCTTTTATTATTTGAGCCCATTAATTAAGAATGTTTCATTTAGATTTTTATGTGCGTTTCCAAAGTGTTGCCAACTACTTATATTATTCACTCAGGCTGTAGGGTGTACAAATGACAGGAACATGTAAATAAGTCAACAACTATTTTATGTCTGCTTTTGTTTTTAAGTTAATTATGAGTCTCTCAAAAAAGGGATAATAAGACACACAAAAAAATAAAAATAAAAAAACAAAAACAAAAACAAAAGACAAACAAAAATGTGTTCAATCATGTTGCATTTACTGGCGAAATCACGATTTCATTGTTCCTACAAGTTTTATAAATTTTTTTTTTGCTCTCTGCAACATGTTTTTTTCCAGAGACCACACAAAAAATGTTTTATATTTTTGTTGAAATTTTTTCTCTTATTCTTTTCTTTGATTGAAACATGAATGAAAATTAATATGAGAATCGAGACAAGACAAGACAAGATTAGGAACAGTAGTTGTAGTTGCAGTTGTAACTGCAAATGTTTTTGTTTTGTTTGAACAAAACCACGGCATGTTTCTACATGTTTCAACATGATGGCGTTGTTTTTTTTTCCTCCGATAAAATTAGACGATAAACAACGAACAGAAAATCCTGTTCCATAATGGGAAGAATGTTGGTGTTTGAGGGTATCAAATAATGTCAGTGTATTGGTCTATCGGAGTTACGAGGTCTTTCAGGCTCTTGGCGTTGCATTAGCGAGTTACCTTAGAAGTGATAGTACGATAATAATAAATTTTAAGGCCATTGAAGATAATGAATTAATTGGGTTCAGGCAAATGAAGCGCAGAGATAAAAATCATGGTCCATAAATGCATGTTCGAAATTTCGATCATTCTAGTTTTTCGAAGGATTTTAAAATTAAAACTGTTTACCTGCACTAAAATTTGTGTAACAGGCTTATATTTTAGCAAAAAATTTGAATTTTCTTGCTTTTAGTATGTTCGAAAATTCGAACATGTCTGAATTATTTTCCCGATTTCCCTTCAATTTACCTTGACATGTTGGACAACATTCTCCCGGTTTTGGTTTTGTCAATTGACTGTCATCACACTGCGTATAGCATTTCATTATTGTTTCGGTAACAACACTGCCAACGCATTTGTATGATTTACACGGTTCATCAGGATCCGTCCACTCCGAGCCGCTTCCATAAGGTACGCCACGAAAAATGCAACCTAAAATAGAAATTTGAAAGCAAAAAAGTTTAATTTTATAAATAACACTGTACAACACAACAAAAAAAAAATTACAAGGTCCAATCTATAAATTTTGATAGAGGAGAGTTTATATCTGAATTTTATTTGAGGGGTCATTAAAGTTTCCCAGCTCTGGCACATTCTTATTGCTAATCGGCATAAGATCCTTACATTTTAGGTATAAAATGTGTTCAGAAAATTTATGTAAAATGTTACGCAGAACATTTTTGTAAATATATTAACCCTCTAACTCCTCAAGGTATGGGTCTTTTTTGTCCTTCTTTTAAAAAAGAGCAAATTTAACTAAAAATTACTAATATCTTTAAAATTTTACCTTCGATAAAAAATTTGCATAGGAAGTATTCATTAATTAAAAAAGAGTGTTCCAAAACAGATATTTAATGCTGAATTTTTACCCTGCTTAAAAGAAAATGGCAACCTTCCGATATATGAAATTAAGGAATTTATTAGAAATGAATACAACATCTTTTACCAAAAGTAATTCCTGGTTTAAAACCTCCTCCAAACTACCACTTTTTAGAAAAGAATTGAAAAAATTTAACATGTTTTCCAGGAAAGAAAACGCCATAAGTGACGTCCCGCCTCCAACCTATTATGAAGGACGACATCAGTCGACAGCGAAATATTTTTAATTGTCTCACAGTAATTAATTTGTATTGATAATCGCTTAGTATTCTCCAAGAGATATAACAGTGATCGACAAAGTGTAGACAATTGAAAATTGTTTACTGTCGTGTTGACGTGACATCGACGTCGTCATTTATAATACGGGATATATAATACGGGATATTTCGTTCATAGTGTGAAAATCCAATTTTTATCAAAATCATTAATTTATAAGTGTTTTATTAAGCCTTCTTTAATAAGTTTTTTATTTGTTTCTTTTTCAGAAATTGGACTATTAATGAGTGGTAAGTAAATAATTAAGTTACTAACGAAACCGTTTACTGTTCAGGCAAAGAGTCTATTTAAAATATATAATTCTAAACAGCTGCAAAGTTCTCAAAATATCTTATGATTATAATTGTTTTTTATATTTTTTATTGAATCAATTGTTTTGATGGCCTTAAAATCCCCGGGTGGCCTACCTTTGCATTTATTGCAGCACGTGTCTGAGGTCTTCTTCTCCAACAAATAGCAGTCGTCAATTGGGGGACAACTCTCCTGATGGCATTTTACGAAACCGTTCTGAAAAGGAGGGGGGAAAATATATATTAAAAAAAGTAAATTAAAATAATTTCAAGGCAATTTCTAAATAACACTGGGCAACAGTTTTGCTCAAGTTGTCTTGCAGTGTTTGTTGGGTGTGCAGGCTTTTACTACAATTAACATAAAAATATTCCCCACGATTTTTTTCTCATAACAAATAATTTTTTTTTTTATAAAAAAATTCAAACCAATTTAACCCTACAAAGATAACGTTCTTCGAATATTTGAAGGACAAAATCCACAATATCTTCTCTTTTTAGGAACAGGTTGATTTTCGTTATCAATTTACACTTCACCGAGAACTAAATTTTGAATGCTGCCACGCAAGGATTTGGACAAAGTCGGAACTTCGAGCCTCATTTGCATCCAAGGAGTTGTTAGGGACAATGAAAGTTTTTTCATGTATTCTTTTCGACTCAAAGGCTTTTGATTAGCAGAAATCGCAATGTCGAGTTGGTCCTCTCGCTGTTCGAACTATATTTATTACCGATGTTCTACCAGTATTTTGACCTTTTGAGGTACTCCAGCAGGGGCCATTTTTACTTCTCACAAGTTATAGCAGCTTCGATAGACTCACTGGCGTCAGTATTTACTAATTGGCCAAAAGATGTAGTAGCTTGAATGGGTTGAAAATTTTCATTGACCTCGTATTCTATATCGCTTTAAACATCATGCTCTAGTACTTCATTTTCTAATTCACTTGCAGTTTCAGATGAATTTGAGTCATCAAACTCACTTTGCAACAGAGCAGCAATTTCTGCATTATCCAAGCCACGTTTACATGTCATTATTATAAAAAAATTTTAATTTAAAAAAACGATAAATGACCTAAAAATGTTAAGTAAAATAATAAGACGGTAATTTAAAAAGTCACACAAAAGATAACGATACGTCTCCGAGACGTATGGCTTTGCAATTTCTCAGAAACAGATCAACTTACCAAACGAAAACAACCACCACCAGTAAGCAGCAGAGGCCAACTGAGAATACTGAGCAAAACTAATTTCTCTCACAACAAATAACAGAAACACAGAAGAAATTCAAAAAGTCATACGTCTGATAGGCGTAGCTTATCTTTCTAGGGTTAAAAGTTTCCAAGTCCCGCTGCACACTATGAAACTTTTGCCGCAGCAGTTCCTATTTTGTGAGAGAGTGATGAAATATTTTTCACTCTTTCTCGCTATAAACTCAAGAATTGCTGCAACGAAAATTGCTAGTGTGTAGCTGGACTACCATATTAATTTGGGACATCTTGTGTTACTGTTTGCCAAGACTTGACTGTTCTTGCTTGGCTCCCGTCATTAAATGTGGCAGAATAGGAGAATAAATTGTTTCAGAAATAATTGTTTTGAAGCTCCTCCACTAAACGAGTCTTGTTTAAAAATTAAATAAATTGAAGTATATTCACGCCAATAAAAAACCAACAAATTCAAATTGCAGCTCAAACTTTTCTCAAAGCAATTCTTTTACAAAATTAAAATAAATTTTAAATAAATTATTGCAGCCAAACGATGTGGTTTGTGCCAACTCCTTTTATCTATCGAAAAGCGTTTTATGAAAAGCCTCCTGGCATTCAACTGCTCAAACGATAATCGGTCTGGTCACAAAAATTAAAATACAAATGAAATCCAGCCACGAGCTTCTGCGGCAGCATTAACATATTTTTCCTCTTTTTTATAAACGTTATATTTCTGCAATTATAAATTCAAATTTAGCAATTTTGTTCCTGTCATTTTATTTATTTATTTTTGCAGAAGTTTCATTGTTTTTTTTTGTTTGTTTTTATTATAAATTTCTATAACTAATAAAACTACTGAAATCTTGCAGCAAAAATAAATAAAATATCCGCAACTTGAGTGGAAACATGAAGAAATATTGTGCAATAATATTGTGGTTGCGAGGAAACATAAATAAAAATGTGCAACTGCAACACTTTCTGGTGGGTAATAATTTAATGCAAAAGTACAGTGGGCAGCAAAAGTAGGCTGCTGGGAAGTTAAGCAAATATTGCTCTTAATATCCAGCTTGAATTGATGAAAGTAGAGTTGAAATTTTATTTTCTCACGGGATAACTTTTACACGAGGAGGGGCAACAGTGGCTGGAAAAAAAGGTTAACAGTTCATTGGATTTTTTTCACTGTTTTTCAATCAAATAAATTGAAAACTATATCGATTTTGGTTTCCTCGGTAAAAGTTTTAAATTTTGATGCGATCAGTGGATAACTTCTACAGGAGCAATGGCAACACTGGCTTAAAAGAGGTTAACAATTTATCGTTTTTATAAAATTATAAAAATAATTTAATTAAATAAATAAAACACCAAATCGATTTTGATTTCCACTGTAAAAATTTTAAATTTTAATGCGAACAGTGGGCTGGAAAGAGGTTAGCAATTCATTAGATTTTTTTGTTAAATTTTTCAAAACTAAATAAAAAAAATTATATCGATTTTAGATTCCACTGTAAAAGTTAAAAACTTTTATATTTTTAGGGGTCAATAATTCACTTAATTTTTTTTAATTTTCAAAAAAAATTTTTTAAAAAATTGATTTGATTTCCACTGTAAAAATTTAAAATTTTGATGTCTTCAGGTGATAACTTTTACACGGGCAATGGCAACAGTGGCTTAATTGAGGTTAAAAATTCTTTAAATTTTTGTTTGAATTTGCAAAATATATTTTAAAAATATATATCGATTTTGATTCCCACTGTAAAATTGAAAATCTTAATGTTTTCAGGAGCTCGCTTTTACCTGGCCAATAATGGTAACAGTGATTTAAAAGAGGTTAATAACTCATTGGATTTTTTTTGTTAAATTTCTTAAAATAAATGTGACAAAAAAATTGATATCGATTTTGATTGCCACTGTAAAAATTTAAAATGTTAATGTTTTCAATTGGTGCAGTTACAGCAGCTGCTGGCCTGACGCACTTCATTTAATTTAACTCTCTGTAATAATTTTTCTTTCTTTACTTTTTTGGTCTTTTTATTGTTGTTGTTGTTGTTGTTGTTGTTTTTGTTATATTTCCCAACTAGAAAAATCCATTATAGACGACAGTTGCTAAAAATTATGTTCCAGTTGGTTAAAAATACATCAGTTGGCAGTCTTAAAATGCCAACGTGCGCGTGCATGTGAACTTATAAAAATAAAAATATAAAAAAAAATTTTTATAATAATAATTCCATGTGCTTGTGAGTAACGAGTTTTATGAGCAGAATAATTTTAAGCCTGATTTAATAGGATTTATGCAAATCACAAATGATACGATGGCAACTAAATAAATAATTAATTTAGAATAATGGAATTGAAAGCAAAAATTTGGCTCAACAAATAATTATTATTTATTTCCAAGTTACATTTTACAAAAGCTGACTCTAGTTGTAGACATAAATTGTTATTAATTAAATTATATAATTTGGCAAGAAGGTCAAAGAAGGTCATTCAAATATGATCAAACTGATGAACGTTTTTAAGGATAACAAATATATTCTAATAATTAATTCCACAAACTGTACGGTAGAATACTGCTTTTTCCAAGTCCTAATAAGCACCAGGGTTGCCGTTACAAAAACAATATGTCTACAGAAAAGTCTCCATCTTCTCTCTCATCTCTCTTCATCTGCCAACTCAACACTATTCCCTCTCATTTATAGTTCCGGCACAGTGCAGTGCAAGAGTTCATACCCCGAGTGTTGATCCAAGTAAATAAATAAAAACCACTGCACAGTGGGGGATTTTGAAACAAAAAGATAATATTCTACTCCCACTATAAAACATTTTGCACATTTCAAAATTTATTGCTAAATTTAAATAAAGAGTTTCGGTTTTATAGCTTTAAAGGCGACAAATCCACAAATAAAAAAATTAAAATTAAGTATTTACTTCTGAATAATTTTAATTAGGTGTACGATTATTTACTTAATATAATTGAAATTGTTTCCGAGACTCCCAGCATTCCCAAAATGTATATCAAAATCCCCAAAGTAAGATTCTGAAAAATTTGCATATAATATTTTATAAAAAAATTGGAAATATTTATTTATTATTAAAATAAAATGTTTCTCACATCCCCACAAATCCCAAAATAAATTTTCAAAATCACCGAAGAGGGACTCTCAGAAATGTTCATGTATTTTTTATGGAACAACTAGAAATAGTTATTTATAAATTTTTTTTTCTGAGATCCCGACAATTCCCACAACATATTAGCGAAATCCCCGAAATGTGATTTCCAAAAGCGTTCATGTAATTTTTTATAGAAACATTAGAACTACTTATTTATTATATTATCCCTTCAGTTCCTAAAACAAATTTTCAAAATCTCCAAAGTGGGTAAAATTAGAAATATTTAATTGTTTCTCAGGTCCCAACGATTTCCAATATAAATTTTCAAAATCCACAAATTGGGATTTTTAGAAATTTTCATGTATTTTGTATAAAAAAATGGGAAATATTTATTTATTTGAAAAAAAAACAAATTGTTTCTGCCATCCCGACAATTCCCAAAAATAAATTTTCAAAATCACCAAAGAGGGATTTTCAGAAAATTTCATATAATTTTTATAGAAAAATTAGTTGTATACATATATCAATAAAAATTTGGTTCCGAGATGCCGACAAATCCCACAACAAATTATTAAAATCCCTTAAATGGGATTTCCAAAAATTTTCATGTAATTTTTTATAGAGATTTTAGAAGTACTTATTTCTTAAAATTTTTTTCTGAGATCCCCTTAGCTCCCAAAATAGATTTTCAAAATCCCCAAAGAGGGATTTTCAGAAATTTTCATGTATTTCCATGGAAAAATTAGAAATATTTATTTATTAAAATTTGTTTCCGAGATCCCGACAATTCCCACAACAAATTATCAAAATCCCTTAAATGGGTTTTACAAAAATTTTCATTTAATTTTTTTAAGATATATTAGAAGTATTTATTTATTATAATAAAAATTTTTTCTGTGATCTCTTCATCTCCCAAAATAAATTTTCAAAATCCCCGAAGTGGAACTTTTAGAAATTTTCCTTTAGTGAGTATATACATATATTTTTTATAAGTTTCTAAAATAAAATTTACAAAATCCCAATATTGGGATTCCCCATCCTGACGAATTCGTTGGTGCATAGAAACTTCTCATATCAAAAGTATTAAAAATTTTAAAGAAAAATAGTCATCATTGTTCGTTCCCACTGTGCATCACTAGATTATAGTTGAAATATGTGTCGTTTTTTTCATGTGTGAGAATATTGAATACCAAAATTTTAATATGAAAGTTTTTATACATTTCTTATATATGAAATATATTTTTTCATATTTAAATATGCCCATTGTGCATGTGTGAATATATTAAGTAGGCAAAATTTAATATAAAAGTTATTGTTTTGAAATAAATTTTTTTAATTTCAAACAAAATTGTTTCATATTTCAGTATGCCCCACTGTGCATCATTTGATTATATTTTTATATATATATGTCATCATTTGAAATTTTTTCAATATAAATTTCTTGACTGGGAATATGATAATAATGGCATCACTTATTTTCGAAAAAGTGAAGGTTTGGAAAAGTCTTAAAACAGAAATTATGTCTCGTGTGGGCTGCTGGGATTCATTTCAAATAAATTCCTTATTTTGAAATGGCAAAATGTTGCCATTTCGTGCTAAAAAAATGTGAAAAATGTTGCACTATTTTCTAGAAAAGAAATCGATATTAGTTTCCCATACTTTCAGCATAAAAATTATGATTTTCCTCAATTATTTATTTTTAATTCGATTTTCTCTTTCAAATTTTTCTAAATTCCAAATGGTTTTTAAAGAAGTTTTTATTTGAAAAAAAAAACGTCTATTCAACTTTCACTTTTTCGTTTCAAATAAACCAACATGAATGTGCGACTGCGACTGCTACTGCGACTGCGACTGCGACTGCCTCAGGCTTTCCATGGCCCATGATTTCATCCACTCACTCAATAAAATGTCTACAATTTGACACTTTTAGATCATTTTTTCGCATTATTCAAGATCACCTCAATAAAACTCTATTTTTTATTACTTGTAATTTATTACCGCTGATTTATGAAAATTATTACAATTAACAATTTTCTGTTTTATGATTATTCAAAGGCTTTTTGTTTTTTTGTTTGTTTTTTTCTTTATTTTTGGTTGAGGTGATCGCTTTTTCTATCTTTATTTATCAATCACACAAGGTGATCTACATTACAACGATTTGAAAAAACAAAAACAAAAACAAAATTAATAATAATAACCAACTGAAATCGAATAAAAACTGTTACAACCAAGAAACTTTAAATTTGGAGCAAAAAAAAAATTGAAATAACTTAAACAGAAAAACCTCAACCATCAACAGCGAAATATTTCAACAAATCATTTTTTGTTTTTGTTTTTGTTTTTGTTGCTGTTTGTGTCTTTGGGCTGTTTCGAATAATAATTGTATGTTAAATTATGCATTTTATGCTTTTCAAATAATCACATTAAATATGTTTTTTTTCTATAAAATTTTTTGTTCGTTTAAAGTTTTTGGCTTTTCATGATCTAGACTCATAATTATAAGATATTTTTTTTTCATATTAAATTGATTAATAATAAAGTATTTGAAAATAGTTGTGGTGTATTTTTGATAACCAAAAGTTTTCGGTGACTGCGAAAGCACTTTATGAAATCAAAGACTTGATAATGAAAATCAATATCGTGGAGTATTTTTTACAATTAAAAATTGAATTTGAAATCGATTTTACTAATTTTATTTAATAATTTTTTTTCACTGCTGACATATTAAGAAAATCTAATTTTTATTGGTCATATTTGGTTTACTGATTCTTACAACAATAATTTTTATTCGATTACTTTTGCTTGAAATCGTTTTTTAATCGAATAATTTTTATTACAACATCTTTTGGTCCAACGCTTTTTATTTCCATAATGTTATATCAAATAATTATCTTTGGCATCGTTTTTAATCGAATATTTTTTGTTGCTATAATTTTTAATCGATTGCTTTTTATTCGAATAATTATTGCAATCATATTTAAAGTGTCCATTATCTTGCAAAAAGCTGAAGTACAATATTTTAAAATTGTTTGGGGGCTTAATTGAGAAAAATATATGAAGAATTTTTGCATTTTTGAGTGAATACGATACGACGGCTGTTTGATAACTCCCTGTCGGAATAAAACTACAGATTTTAATTAATTTCTTTCCGACCGCTAACACAGAAAAAATATCTAATTTTTATTGTTCATTTTTCGTTTTGCTGATTTTTAAAAAAATAATTTTTATTCGATTACTTTTGTTTGAAATAGTTTTTTAATCGAATAATTCAAAGAAAAAAACTTATTTTGCTCGAATACTTTTTATTTCAATAATGATGTTTCAAATGATTATCTTTCGTATAGTTTTTAATCGAATATTTTTTGTTGCTGTAATTTTTAAACGATTAAATTTTATTCGAATAATTTTGGAATAATATTAATAGTTCGCCATCATCTTCAAAAAACGCTTCATCGTCGGAAAAGCTAAAGGAAAATATTAGAAAAACTTTTGTAGGAAAATTGTTGCAGAAATTTTAAATTTTTGAGCAAATACGACGGCAGTTTGATAAATCCTTCGAGTCCAAATTCATTATTCTGTTACTCGCTTTTAAATTCTATTTCGGTGTTTATTTTATTTTGCTGGGAACATTAAAGAGTTTCTTTTATTGTCTTTGCAACGGCCATTTGAAATTGGAAAGTTGTAAAATATGGACGAAACAATTGTTTCGCTAAAAGTTTGAATATAAAAAATATCAAAAAATTTATTAAAAGTCGTAAAAATTAAAAGAAAAAATTAATGCTGCGTTGCTACCTTCGTTTCCTCAATTCTTTATGAATATCCCCAGTGTGCGGCGTAGCACTCTGATATTATTATATATATATATACTTCATGGTCAATCAGACTGTTCCATTCGTCTTAATATGTTACACAAATTTAAAGAAACTTTATATGAAAAATACAATTTTACGTGTTATTTGCAAAACCTCGCAGGCTGATGGACCCAACGAAATCACTCCGTTACATAATAAGTGTCTTGAAAGATGACGTCCTATGACAAGGAAAATTCAACACGGTTTTTATTTCGAATTCAAACCTTCATAATCACAAAAAAATTAATTATATTTTAATTTAGTAAAAAAAAAGTTTTTAATTATTTTATATACAATACATTTTAAATTAATTTTAAACATAATAAATATGGTGGCAAATATTTTAAGTCCCTTAATATATTTTTCGACAGGTCTAATAACCAACAACAATCTAAAGAAAAAATCCTTAAGATATCTCAAACCGATCAAAAGTTATTTATATTTCAATATTTGACTTCCAAGAAATGTGCCATTTTGTTGGGATCTTGTATCAAACCCCGCATCGTCAACGACGTTATAAATTCTCTACTTTTTGTTTTTGTCATTAAGCAGGATTATTGCATTTCCAGCCATAATTCTGTTACAAAAACAACTTGACTTTTTCCGCTTAACTGCTTCTTACAACAAATAATTGCGAGTTGCTTTCATAAATAATCTACGACAATTAAGAGAGGGAGAGAAGGAGAGAGAGAGATACAAAACTTCATAAATAAATAACTCAACATTTGCTAGTTAATACCTTTCAGTTGATCGATTACTGCAACAAGTTGAAATTATAGGAAAATTATAAAAAATATATTGAAAGCAAAAGAAAAAAAAAAACAACAACATTTGCCAGCATAAACTTGGCTAAAACATTGGTTTGTGCCAAAAGACATTGATTTGTTATACAACTGCATTCAGACATGTAGCTGAATCCAAGTTGATCTAAACTTGAGATTTATCGAACACAAAAAAGAAACAAAATTAATAAAATATTGTTTGCACCTGACTGCTGATCCAAATACGCCGAAATAAAATTTCAATAAAAAAATATAAAAAGAATCAGACAAAACAACTGCAGTTTGGTTGGCGGCTTTTGTGGTTCAGGTGATTTTATATTTCTATATAATTTTTTTTCTTCTATTTTCAAGCAGTGAGACCATAATTAAGCGCTGAAATTCATGGCAAAAATAAAATAATAAATTATAAACGACAGTTGTTTAAGATTATTAAACCAAAAAGAGAAATAATGCAAAAAATAATAATAAAGACACTCGCAGATGCACAACTATTTAGTATGTGTAGACCCCAAGGCAGCGGTTCCCAAACAAGTTTCACTAATTGAGGTTTTCGATGTCTAAGATTTGGGGCTGTAAAATTTAATTTGGGAAGTATTTACAGATACACTCAAATGAAAATTTCCACGCTTGTATATAAAAAAATTACACAATTTTGGCATGTCCGAAAATAAGTTCGAATTTTCGAAAATTCTAAAACTTTTGCGAGATGAAAAATTAAGCTGTTTTTTAATGAAACTCAAGAAGTCCTATTGATTTTTCTTGAAAATACACTATTCCTGGAAAGGAGGTTTCGTAGTATTCGAACTAAATACATATATCTATAGATACTAAACAGGCTTTCAGAAATGTTGTCTAACGACATTATTTTTGAGAATTTAGTAGCACAAAACTCTTAATCATTGTATCAATGACTGTGTTTAAAATATTATGCAGTTATGACATGTTCGAAATTTAATTCGAATTTTCGAACATACTGGATATGCGGTGCCAAGCTATTTGGGTTACATATTAATCGATTTCCACATTACAAAATCAAAATCGTATTGAGTTTTTGCAAAAAACATTTTCGAAAAACCAAAGAAATTTTAAATATTAATCGGACTTCAAAAAACGTTGGGTATATTTATTATTTATTATAATATAGCTGTTTAAGAATATTCGATAGCATTTTTAATGTTTTAGTTATACAAATTATGAATTTTGTCAAGTTCGAAACAATGTTCGAATATTAGAATATACTGGAATTTCGGTGCCAAGCTATTTAGGTTATAAATCAACATATTTTCATGTCGCAGGCTCAAGATCTTTCGTATATATTTTAGAGCACATGTTCGAATAAACAAATTATTTCTTAGATATTAAGTGAACTTCAAGAAATGCTGGGTACATATATTATTTATGATAATTTAATTGTTTAAGAATGTCGAATGGCATTTTTGATACTTTAACTATAACAATTAAGCACTTTTGCCAAGTTCGAAATATTGTTCGAATTTTCGAATATACTGAAATTTCAGTATCACTCTATTTAGGTTATAAATCAACATAACTTTACATGACAGTCTCAAGATGCTTCATATTTCTTTTAGAGCACATGTTCGAAAAAAAGAATTCCCTAGATATTAATCGGATTTCAAGAAACGCTGGGTATATATATATTATTTATGATAATTTAATTGTTTAAGAATGTTAAATGGTATTTTTGATACTTTAGCCATAAAAATTAGGCATTTTTGCCAAGTTCGAAATTATATACGAATTTTCGAATATGTTAAAATTTTTGTCTCAGGCTACAAATGAAGCTATTTGCAGGGTGCGGTGCTTTAAAAATGTTTTTTTAATTTATTTAAACCATATATATAATTTTTATTAAAAACACTATGTGCTTTAAAAATATTTCCACTTATTCTTTAATTTTTACCCACTGTGCAGTAAATTATTTTATATATCAAACATGTTAAGTTATAAAGTATCTTCTACAGCCTTTCATATTTCAAGTCAAAGCAGAACACCCAGAAATAATTGCATTTTATAAAAGTTTTTTTTTCAAATCTTATATCCACATAATCCATAATTTAGAGCACTTCAATTCAATATCTGGTGCCGCATATCTAAAACATTTCGCCAGTAATCTCGTGTAAAAGCAATAAAAATTGCAATTGAAAGCCTTCATGTTAAAAGTCTATTAGATTTCTTTTTAAAAGCCCGCACTTAATGCAACAGGAAGAGTTTTTAATTAAATTAATAAACATAATAATTACGAAAGTAAAAATATTTTATACGCAAAATTTCCAGTTACAAACGTTGTGACTGTTTCCATTATAATTATCGTTCAGTTTTCATATTAATTGTCGCTAATAACAGTTATACAGGATTAACGTTTTGCATTTCGCTAATCGAAGAAGCGATTTTTATTTATTAATTTTATTTATCTTTTTCTTTATTTTTTTTGTGCTCTTTGCAAAAGCATTTATTGACTTTGTTGTTATTTTTATACGGTTACGCATATTCTTTGTGTTCCGCACGCTCTTTGAGTTGTTTTCCTCTCATCGGCCATCTCTTTGGGAATTTGTTGTAGCAAATCTCTTTAGTAGCAGCTGACTGCTGCTACTACTGATGCCACTTCAGCTGGATATAAAACAACAGTTAAAATTTGTTTTATTTTCTTATACTCGTATGCAAACGGCCTTTAACGACCTTGGCTGTCAATGTGTGTGTGCGTATTTGTGCTTGTCAGTGCGTGCCAGTGATGGTTGGCTACATAAACATCTTATAAAATATTGGAAAGAATGAATGGCCGCAATACAGAATATGTTGTTGTTGTCTGTGAGGGAGATTCGACAAGAATCAGTGCTCGTTTGAAGAAAGAAAAGAAATGAGTTTGTGTTTAGTTATTCGTCTCATTTCTTAGATACAATATTACACTGTGCAACACTATTATAATTTGAATAGAAAATTCAATAAGTAGAAAATATTGAAATTTTTAAAATTAATAAAATTATTATCTGCAAACAGTTTTAAGTCCAACTGTCCCACTGTGAAGTGGCAGAGACTTTTGAATTTTTATATGTATTTGTGGAATAATTTACTTAGATATACTTATTACTTTTTTAATACTTTTTTGTTGTAGTTTCAAAGAAATATTTATATTGTGCATATCTACATCAAAATGCCTTAGAAATTATATAAAATTTGAGAAAATTTTTAAACAATAAGACTTGTTATATGTACCACAAAAAAATTTGTGTGTTATAATATATTTTATACCAAAAATATTTCTCTGTTTCTTGCCAGCATTTCGTTAACTCGTACATCAAGTAATATGTCGAATAGTCAGTATGGGATATTATGTCACTTAATGTTATTTTATTTGAAAACTATTTCTAACTATTGTTTAGAGTGAGTGGATTTTAAATCACTCGATTTAGAAAAGTTGAAAACACTTGTAGCAAAATTTTTTTAGATTTTCATAAAATGTCAGGTATGAAATTAATTAAAAAAAAAACCGAGATATTTACGGGTATATATTTTACACAACGGCGCCAATTTTTAAATAGGGGTCAGATAGTGTCTAAAATCAACGTCAGTTCCCTTGAGGACACGCAGGTTGCAATCTTAATCATTTAGTATCGCCATATATACCAACTTCATACACCTTTCTAAGGTGTTCGGGTCCATCTTTAACCCTTGTTAGTTCCAAGAAAAGCATGCCATCAGCACCAAGAGGAATCAAAGGTCGACTTATCCCTCTTGATACTCCCAGTACCAACAACTTACCACCACTTCCGCAACGTCTGCTGATTCGCAGCAGCCCATAGAGGCCACCATCAGCTGGGTCGAAGTCCCAGCATAGTATGAATATGCCAGGACATGAACCCTTCTCTGACACCTCTCCCAGCATTTGGTATCAAACCACAACCACCACGTGGACTCATTGAAGAGACCTCTACCAACATCTGGCCAGAGAATCAACCAAAGTCTCATCTGTGGGGCTGAACCAGATCCCTCGCAGGTCAAACCAATGTAGGTTTGCCATCTACTTTTGATTTTTGATCCATTGTATGGCGGGACCCAGGTTTCCTCCCACTTTCATTTCTTATCTTTTCCCCAGAAAGCACTGCAACAAGGCGTTACGACTGACCAAGTTGCCTATTATGCCCCCGGGGGGGAAATAGAGTTCAATAGTTTAAAGTAGTTAAGAATTTGTCAAATTTTGACACCAATTCAGTGGCAAATCTCCCTGTAGAACGGCTGGTAGTAGAGACGATTTACGATCTACGATCTTATCAAATTTATAATTTTTGCCGATTTCTTAAAATGCACATTCAACGAAATACATTTTTTTCAATTTCGATTTACAACATTTCGGCATTAATAACTCGTGGTTATGCTGTCTTTTTGTCACATTAATGACATTTCAAACTTTAAAATTCTTATATTTTCCTCATTAAAGAGAACTAAATTTAAAATAAATCAAATCCAGCTTTAAATATTAAAATTTAAAGCCAACAAACAGCAGCCCCACAGAAAAGCGTGAAACGAAAGAGTGAACAGTTGAATGTGACAAAAAAATATATAAAAAAATCATTTCGTCAGCAACAACAACAACGAAAAAAAACACACACCATAACCGACTAAAACATTCCGACTTTTGAAATTGATTTTTACGACTCAAGGTCGTCAAACGAGTTATAAAATAAATACTTTTGGGTGATGGATTTTATTAGTTTTATTTTCTGTTTTTTTTTTAATTTAATTTATTTCTTTAACATGGATTTTTGTTAAATAGTCGTAAACATCAGCATATTGGCTGTGAGATGTTAAATTATATAAACTAATAGGAGACACATTGACAGACAGACGGCAAGACAGACGGACAGACAGACAGGCCGAGAGACAGTTAGACAGATACAAACTGTATGTGGACGGTTACAGCAACCAGGCGATACATTCGGCATGAGTGACAAATGTTGTTCATATTCAACAACAACAACAACAGCAACAGCAACAATAACAACAAGCAAATGTGGTGGTAATCTGTTCTTTCTACGACTATTGCGAGAAAAAATATGAGATATAAAAAATAAATTAACCACAAAAATCCAACAACTAAAATCAATTTATTAAATATGAGCATTTGGCACACTTGGCGCCGCATTAGAAACTTATTCCAACTCAAACTTACACATTTTTGCATTGGAAATATTTATCAACTCATACGATTCATCTATTGGAAGCGCAACTATTAAGCTGATTTTTTTTTATTAAACTAAAGCCGACTTTAAAGTGTGCACTATAGTTCATAGCAAAGACCATTTATAAAGAGTCAAAAGTTTATACAGGGTCTTATCAGCAACTTGTAATTTTTTTCTTCTTAATTTAGTATCAAATCAAAATGAAACATATTTACGTATAGCTAAAGTCGGTTTTAAACTGATCTAGCGGCCTCTAAATAAACATTCTTTCAGTTACAAATTATGATATCTTTAATTATAGAGACGCAATAGCCAATAACAGATTTTTATTATAGAATTATTGCTAACAAAAGCCGGCTTTACAGTTTCACTCTAATTATGAGCCAATGTGTGTTATATTTAAAGCAGACTTTAGGGTAAGACTATGATTATGACACTGTTATTGGGGCAAGAATGAGTAATACAATTGTTGCTAGACTTGCTATGGCTTCAAGTGCAGCCTGCCAACACTTGCACTAACAAGACCTTTTAAATGTCGCGTCTGCGTATGAATAAAATATGTATATATTTTTAATTCTAGACACACACACACACACACACATACATACATACATACA
This sequence comes from Linnaemya vulpina, assembly GCA_963675445.1. Taxonomy (NCBI): domain Eukaryota; kingdom Metazoa; phylum Arthropoda; class Insecta; order Diptera; family Tachinidae; genus Linnaemya; species Linnaemya vulpina. The sequence goes on from OY776279.1 coordinate 14,218,933, forward strand.
CACAAACATAAGAGGCTAATGACGCCGTCTTAGCGATCCGTGTGTTTGTTGATGACATGCACAACTAATAAAAGAAATGTTAACATCAGAAGCCGTTAATACGGGAGGCATCTGTTCTAGTACAACAACATGGCAAAAAGCAAAAAACAACTTGAAATTGTGATTTAAAATTAAAGCTAAAACATGAGGTTAATATGTCTCTAAGCTGCATTGGCACCAGCTTTAGCTCCAGTAGCAACAGCAACAGCAGCAACAGCAACAGCAGCAGCATCAGCATCAGTCACAATCAATATTTAGCACAACGGCTTTCAAGACAATTGTTGCGGTTACCGCTGCTCGTGTGTTTTGTGCGCGTGTGCATGATAACGATTGAATTGTTGTATTTGCAAGTTTAGCAAAATGTAGCCAGCGGCAGTGATGGCCGCGAATAACAAGAGTTTTGTCTATTCAACTGTCGCCAGCCAGTCAGTCGGCCCTCGGGCCACAAAAAAAATAAAAAAAAAACAGACAGACAGACAGACAGACAGAAAAAAGGTCTGCCTCTCAATATGCCCACCCCTCCCTCTGCAGGCCCTTGAGTTTCTTAATAATAAAAAAAAAAACATGGAATAAAAATCATAAAAAGTCTATTTTAAAGTTTCTCTCTCTCTGGCTCTCTTTCAATGTATTAACCAGAGCATAGCGGAGTGGAGAGTGGCCGATCATTAAAGAGCATTAGAAATGTAAAGAAAAAGATTAATTAGCTGAAATGATCGTCAATTGATTTTGAAATATTTCAATAAATCATGATAAGCGGTTAATGAATAAAATTATAATAATTTTAGAATAAAAAAATTAAAAAAAAGAAATAGAAGGAATATGTGCTCGCATTAAAGCCAATTACGGTTTAATTTATTGTTTTAGTCGAGAGAGAGAGAGCAAAACAATACAACTAAAATAAATTAGTGAAACAGTTATAAACGTGTTCGTTCTTGTTATGGAATTGTTAACAACTGCAGTTTGTCATGTTAAAGGAAATATATATTTTTTTTAAAAATCACAGAAGAAATTTAATTTAAAAAAATATGTTGTATCAGGGAATAACACGTTTACCCGAGTGCGGGTTTTAAAAACTGCCCTTTAAAACGCTTTTTAATTTAATAGTTCAATAGGAAAAGACATTTTTTCTTAAACATATTTTTAACTTTTCACTACAAAAATCGAAATTTTTAAATATCGAGAAATTATTGAATTCACTCCGTTTTGAAAACATCAAGTTCTCATCAGATCTCGACGTTTTCAGGTCCCAGGAAGCTTTCCTAAATAATTCTAAGAATCTGTCAATGTCTGTATACATGTAGGTGTGTGTGAGTGCAAGTGTGTGTGGGTGTGGGTGTGTGTGTGTGTGGGAAAGTATGCGACCCGCTTAAAACTTTGGAACTGGTGCTAACCAAGCTAACGGCGTTCTAAAGGATTCTACTGAACTTAGATTTTCTTTGAATTTGAACCGATTCGAACAGGTAACTTTCAAAAAAATTTAAAGAAAAGTTTGAAAAATATAACATTTTTAGGATATTTTTTAATAATTCTTAAACGGCTTTAGCGGAAACTCATCGGCTCTCAGGCTTAAAAAACCATGTCAGTCACCGCTTATCGGGTCAGAATCGGTTAACCCGTTCGTGAGATATCGTGAAAAAAAAACATTTTTAAGGTCTTTTTTAATAACTTTTAAGCGGCTTTACCAGAAACTAATTAGCTCTTGAGCTTAGAAAACTATGTCGGTCACTGCCAATCGGGTCAAAATCGGTTAACCCGTTCGTGAGATATCGCGAAGGAAAAAAAATTTGGAAAAAGTGTTTTAAATTATATATCTTATCAGTTAATGTTCTTTTATAGTAATCGAAAGAAGAGCGCTCCTAAAATTAGATATCAGTGCTTTTCAAACCGATTCGAACCGGTATATTTTAATATATCTAAAGAAACAAGCAAAAAAAACATATTTTGAAAATGAAAAACATTTTAAAAAACATTTTTTTTATAATAAATTTTCAGCTCATACTCCGTTCGGTTCCACAAACAAATCAAAATCGGTTAATCCGAACGTGAGATATCGTGAACGAAAAAAATTCGCAATAAATAAATTTTTTTTTAACTCCGATTTTATATATCCAATCACTTAGTGTTCTCGATGTTTTTATGGGAATCGAAAAACTATATAAATCAAAATTTTGAAAATTAAACAAAATCGAAAATTCGATACCGGACAATTACAATTTCTTGTTCCAAAAGGGTAACAAATCGTAGAAGAGGGGATAAGATTAGCGGGAAGTTGCAGGGATGGCCTTAAGGGTCAACCGTTTTTCAAACTTTTTCTTAGAAAAAATCATGGATAATGACATATCACAGAGTCAGGCTGGGTTTTTTAGATCACAGTTTTATTTAGTTTAAACCAGATTTGTGTCGCTATTATACGGTTTCTATATAAAATTTTGATGGAACGGCTTGAGTCTGCTGAAAATGTTGGTCTTTAATAAAAAAAAATAAAAAATAAAAAATCAAGTTCGCATATCGCCGGGAAAGTTGGAGTTTCCGATCAACGTTATAATCGAAGTTTAAACTTAATTCACATCTAAAAAGCACGTCCTGGAGTAGCGGAATCAGTACGCTTTTTGAAACATTAAAAAATTAAAAATAGAAACGAAACAATTTTCGACATGAAAGCTTTTTCAATACGCAAGTGGCTTACGAAGGTGCTGTTGGCTGAGGTAGGGAACGCAAGTCTACGATGTTTCACATCGAAATATCGACTGCGAACTCCGTCCTGAATATGCGAATTTTTGTGATCTACCTGTTGCAGCGCACACCGTCGTGTACCATAAACAAACAAACGTTTATAAGGCAGCGCAGCGTATCATTTACTCTTCTACAGCTGCTCTACAACGTTGCGTACTGTGGCAACTGCAACATATTTTCGAGTCACAAACAGTGGGCAAAGAGAGCCTTCATCCGGAACAGGAACAGCATGTTTGGCGATCTCTGATTTAAGCTGCGATTACTGTTGACGATGTCTGCTTTTAATGTTTTTGCAGAGACGTCGGCAACATGTTTTTTCAAAATTTTTTTTTGATTTTAATTTTATTTGTATTTTAAACGTCGTGTTAACTATTTGTTGTTGTAATTTTATCACAACGTTTTGTCTTTCAAGTGGGCGTAACCAAAAAAGTGTATTGGCGCCACCTTATTTTAAAATGCAGTTGTTGTTGTTGCTGTTAAAATCCAAAACTTTTTTATAAATTTTTTTTTTTAATTTGTTGTTTGTTTTGTCTTTTCGTTTTGATCAATTATTTATTGTTGTTGTGGTGAATGAATTAAACGGTTTTGTTGTTTTTCTTTGAATGTTTCATCGGTCCGTTGTATTGATTTTATTTTCTTCGTCTCCACAGTCATTGTTGTTGTTGGCTCGGTTTTGTTCATTAATTTTTATTTATTAATCTATCGCTGGTATTTAATTCGTTTAAATCATTCTCAATAATTTTTTATATTTATTTTATCTTGTATTTGTAATATGATTTTGTTTTTTAAATAAAATTTCCATTAAGATTTCTTTATTTCTTAATTTGTATTTTTGAAGAAGGGATTACGGCCACACTGGGGCGAAAATGAATAGGGCATATTGTGTTTGAGATACAAATGGGTTATTTCGAAATATTTGTAAGGCGTACTACGATTTATTTAGGCTGTAATCTGGTTTTATAAATCGTGTAATAATAACAATAATAATAATAATAATAATAATAATAATAATAATAATAATAATAATAATAATAATAAAATAATAAAAAATAAATATATAAAAATAAAAGTTTAATGGAATTTTCTTTTATCAAAAAGAATGCAACATTTCTTACACTTTTTAATAGAGAACGGTCACATCATGACATTTGAAAATACAGAATTTATTAGAAATTATTTCAAGATGTCTTATAAAATATTATTTCTGTTTTAAAACTCCTCCCAACTGCCAATTTTCCGTAAAGAAGTGAAAAAATGTTGCATCTTTTTCAGAAAAGAAAATGCCATTAGGAGATTGCTTATATGCATCTCCAACAAAGTTTCAAGTGTCCAACCCTGGAATTATAATTTTTTTGTTTTGTTTGATTTTTAATGCCAATTTATTGCTCTCTGCAGTATAAAATTGATTTAATCAACAAAAACTATTTATTTTTATATACCCAAAATAGGTTTAAACTTTCCAGCTCTGGAGTCTTATTTTGCTATACCAATAGCAATCGTTTTCTTTGAAATGTTGGGATAATTAAGCAGCAGTTAAAGATAATACAAAAAAATTGTTCAGCAAAAGAATATATTCATATAGGGTGTTTTTTATACAGTGATACAACTTTGAGTTGGCATCACTACTCAATTTAACCACCCATTTAACAGCTGATAATTGCTTTTTGTTTCATTTGCTTTGACATTTTATTACGGATCGATTTACACCAAAACAACGCGTGCACATTGTGGAAATTTTTAATCAAAATAATAGTTCTGTTCGTCAAACTTATCGTGCACTTTGTCCATTCAAAATTTTATTTTCTGATGAAGCCCATTTTTGGTTGAATGGGTACGTAAATAAACAGAATTGTCACATTTGGAGTGAGGAGAATCCACAAGCTTTTGACGAAACACCATGACATCCACAGAAAATTATTGTTTGGTGCGCTTTATTGGCCGGCGGAGGGAGTCATTGGCCCACAAATCCCATAAAGTCTTCAAAAAAGATGATGGTCAGAATGTTACTGTTTGTGAAAATTGGTGTTTCAGATTGCGCCTTGTACGCGCCAGCCGTGGCGGCCACATGGCCGGAATCATATTTAAACATTAATGTCATAAAATTTTCTATCCAACAAAGACCGTTTCATTGATATCAAAAATATATTATTATGTTTTATTATGATTTCAACTTGTATCACTCTATAAAAAACACCTTGTATTTTGATTAATTGAATTTTTAAAATTTCAAAACTTTTCAGATGCTACAAATTTTGAAATTTTTAATGCGACATATTTTTCGAAATCGCTTAATATCATGGAACGAAAGACAGCCTCTGATCCAATTTCATTGAAATCGATTTGCCGTTTTGACATGGAGTTTGAATGTGGGCATATAAATAATTTCCTTATTCATGTCGCCGACAGTGTACCCCTTGATTTTTTATATTTTCTGTTTTTACATTCATATTAAAAAAAAAGAAGAAGAAATCAACAAATCAACAGATTAATTGAGTACAATTTTTAATTTCGATTTTCAACTTTAATTGATAATTCAAGGTCAAGTTTTGGCATGAACTCTGAAATATTTTTGGGGGTTTTTTTCAAGTCTCAAGATTTAATTAAATACCGAAATAAAAGTAAATTTTTGTAAGATGAAGTAAGAAATTGTTTGCAGTTGCTGAGAAACAATTAATTGTGATTTAAAAAAAAAAAGAGTTTTTTGCCCCGGATGACACACACTTTAAATTAATGATTTTCGGGATGATAGAAATCTCGCAATTTCATTTTTTTCCTGATAAAACTCGTCTGTGAAGGGGAAGAAGAAGTCGTTAAGAGAAAGAATTATGCTTTGCTCCATAACCGAATTACACTGGTAAGCAGAACAAATTTTTGAGAGCAGGTGCACTGTTAGTTAGCAAAATATATTTTTTTTCCTTGACAATTATAATGGAAATAGAACTAAGATATTATGGTTTTGAATTTTTCTAAACAAAAAGGCTTTTTTCCTTAAGCAATTAATTCAATTAACAATTAAATTAATCAACCTGACACTGATTACAAATTTGTTGTTGTCACAGTTAATATTTAATTGAGTTAATTAAAAGTCTGCACTTAATGATTGTTTACCCTCGTTTAACAATTGAAATTTAATTTTTAGGATTCATAAAACACCAGCAGAGAACAACTCCAGTGTTTTGCAAACACTTGACTTTTTTTTTTAACGACTTTAACTTTTTTTAAATAAATATTTCCTTGCCAATAATTTCTGAACTCATATTCATAAATTATTAAATTTTGTTGCTCCTTTTCCCCTTCTCTCTCTCTCTCTCTCTCTCTCACAAGTTTTTTTTTTAAATTTGGCATCATGTTCTTTCTGGCTTAATGGTCAGTATCTGATGTATTTTTTGTTTGCTTTTTTTTTTTGTTGTATTTTCTAATTTAAAGCTGGGCCAAAGTTATTGACCTCTTTTAAGCAGTCCCGAGCTAAACTTTAGCATTGAAATATCTGCTTCTTATACGCTTGAGAAAAGAAAAAATGAAATGAAATAAAATAAAATAAAAACGCCAAAACTTTTGCAATCATCGCTGCTGTTAAAACTATAATAATTTCAGTTTAAATTTATTTTCTTTATAGTTTTTGCTTCCATTTTTTCTTTCACATGGAACACAATTTTACGCATTTTTTTTTAAATTGTATTAGTTGTTGTTGTTGCAGGATCATAAAAATCTCATGCACTCTGACTTTGTGCAGAGCAAACAATCAGAGAACTGTTTGGATGCATTCAAAGCAGGCGAAGTCAAAGAGGTTGTCATGTTGGGCGCCAGTTTATGTCACTTAACAAATTCCGTTGTAGTATTTTTGAAGAGCGGGAGGGGGGTTGGGTTTAATACTCAATTTGTTGAATTATAGGAAAGAAAAAAATATGAGTTTAAGTCAACTGACAATATTTTATAGTTTCTTTTTCGTTTATTTTGGTCATAATTTTCATTGTTATTAATTTTCTTGTTGTTGTTTTGGTTGCGGTTTGCAGACAGTTGACCAGTTTGTCCATCCTTAAAATGCTCGTGCATGAAAGTTGCAGGAAGAAAAATATTATAAAAAAAAAATTATAAAAAAAAAAATTTCATGTCCTCTCATTTTTGCTACAACATTCAAGAAATCGTTGATTTAAAATTGAAAAACATGTTGAGCTTTTAGAAAAATTATAAAACAAAAATGTAGAAAATGTTTTAAATTTAGTTGTACTGCTCTCAGGATCTTATGAGAGCTGTAGAGGAGTGTGTTACCTCAGCAGTGGGGCATTTGTGGGTTCGATTCCCACTTTAAATTCTCTTCTGTTTCACTACAATCGGTGAAGAAGACTCTTAGCGATTATTCTCGGTTAATTAAGTGGTATGACACACATAATTTATAATTGAATTTCTAACATTTAATAAATAAATATAAAATATTCTCAGGAATCAGGGTTGCCAGATTGAACAATTTTTATATTCATCTTGGCGATTTTTGTAGCTCAAAGTAACGTTTATATGACTAGACAATTTTGAAATAATAATCGCTGACATTAATTTTATTATAAATAAAACACGGACTTTATTAAGAACTAAAAATGCACGACATATCGCACGACCATTATGATATAGACCCGGGGGCAGCCTTGGAAGACTTTTCCCAGCCTTAACCACACACTGACTTGAAATACTTTTCTCCTTTTGTGTCTTGAAATCAATATGATCGTTCCAGAATTGTGCCGTACCTGGCATTAGCCCTATAACTTTATGTTTTACCGTAAACTTTATTTAAACGCTACATTAGCAACATTGTTTAGTTATTAGTTGACTGTGCTTCATTAAAAAAGTGAATTTTAATCTCCTGGCATTATCCCTATATATTTTTCTTTAAACGTAAAATTTATTTAAACGCTACATTAGCAGCACTATTTAATTGGTAGTTCAAACTGGTTTATTAATAAAGTGAATTTTATCCTCCATTTAAATTTAAAACTATTTCGATCGTATTTTTATTTAAAATAAAACATTTTTGGTTTCCAGCAATCAATTTTTTCCTGGCACCTTTTCTGACCCCAAAGATTCTTACAGTATTAAACTTTCTCTTGCGGGTAAAGAACAAGTCTGATTTGCTATCATTAATGGAGCCCATAAGCCTATTCTTTTTAGTTTCTAAAAAGAATTTTACTGTCACAAAGAGCTTTGAAATGATTGAGAATTCGGTGGCACAAAAATCCCGGCATTTGGACCAGACCATTGTCTTATGTAGGGTGTGCCATTAAAAGCGTTTTTTTTTCAATTTTAATATATAAAAACACGCCTATTTTATGATATTCGTTGGAATTTAAAGAACACACATTCCCTTGTACTTTGAAATAATTATCATGTCTGTATGAATTAAAAAACACTTTTTAAATAATCACCCTATAATAATTGAATTTAATTTCAAAATAATTAGTTCCACCCAAATTACTTACAGTATAAAATTTGTAATAAATATTTTAAATAATTCCCAAACGCACTTCACTTGCTATTTTACTTAACCAACGGAGTCTAATCAAACCAACAATGGTAACACTGGTTGGGCATGCAGCAACTTGCTTTTGCGACAATAAAATTCACTATGATTTTATCTTTTAATGTTGTCTTACGAAATTTAGCTGCTAAGTATTCATAAAATGATAATGAATTGTTGTAAAATCGAAATTAAATACATCCTTCTCTATCATGACACTTTGTTCCAAAATCACCTCGAAGTTTTATTATTTTATTTTATTAAATTGTTTTAGCAAAGTTTCAACTGCTCCGAAATGCCCTTTGAGAACCGACAACTGACTAACTGACTGACTAATAAAAATATATAAAAATGAGTTATTGATTTATTTAAAAAGAAAAAACAACAACAACATTTTAAACCTTTTGCCCTCTTGCCTAACAGCCTCAGCAGGCTGCATGTTGCTGATGAAAAAAGAAAAAGAAACAGAAACATAAAAATATCGTTGTGACAACATCAAATGGCACACGGCCAGGTCAAATAGTTAAATGTCAGTTATTGCCAAAAACACACACACACACACACATGCACACAACTATTGCAAGCAGTTACACAAAATGTGTTTTTGAATGGAACATGCACAAGAATAAAAGAAAAAAAAAAAACAAAAACAACAATAAAATGGCTTAAAAAGCCATTAGCAACAGCCAGTTTATGTTGCAGTTGGCAATTCAAACACAACGAAGTTCTTTAACTCTTTTCAGGTTCACTTATTTCATGCGTCTTCTGTCAGCAGCGTATTCTTGTAGTTCACAAAACTTTTAGAACAACCCTCCTATAGAACTTTTTTTTTTTTTTTTTTTGTAAAATTACTAACGCCGTATATGTTTACACTTCCGGTACACAATTTCGAAATATAATTTTACAGCAAAATGCATACATTAATTTTTTATTATTATAAGTTTTTTTCCTTCTATTTTTCAATAAAAAAAAATATATTTAAATTTAAAAAAGAACACAATAATTGTTATGGGCGCTTTAGTATGAGTTTTTAATTGTTTTAATATATTTTCTTAATAATTTTTTTTTTTAGTTTTTCAGTTTTTTAAATTACAGTCACATACCTCGCAGGCACACTTAAAGCATTTGGAATTTTTTATGGCAATTTGAACCTCTTCCCCTTCGTTGGCACACGACTGCAGAATACCTGTAGGAGAGAGAGAGAGAGAGAATAATTTATTTTCTTATCAATTCGATTCTTGTTGTTGTTTGTTTATTTGGTAGTTTTGGATTAAGGTTTGATAGCAGGTTAAGGGATGTTTAAAATTTAAAATTTATTTAAGTTTTTTTTATATCAACGCAATAAAATAATTGCAGTTTTTGCCTTAAGGAGTTTGCACTAATTGAGGGAGTGAAGTGCACTGTTCAGACATGCACTTCTAATTGAGTCAATTCAATTTTAATTGAGCAATTAAATCTAGTGTTCATACATACTCAATTTAGCTGGATCACTTATCATTTTACAGCCGAAAAAATCATTGTTTCTTAATTGTTTCTTGAATATTCGTGTTTGTAAATTTTAAAAGAGGGATGCAAATTTTGGCTTAAAAAAAATTTACTTGCCTATAATAGAAGCGCTTTTCAGAACTCCACCAATTCGGTTTAATTTGGTTAAGCGCTTCAAAAGCTATACACACCCATACATACATAGTGGCTGGATGTCGGAATTAGTCAGAGAAGCTTCCTAAATATTCAAAACGTGGAGATCTGATGAGAGCTCGATTATTTTCAAAACGGTGTAAGACCAATAAATTTCCGGTTATTGAAATTTTTAAATTTTCCTAGTGGGCAATTAAAAGATGGTTAACGAAATATCGCTCAAATAAAATATATATAATATTTTTCCCCAGATGACATGCGTTATCACTCGAAACTTTTATATCAATTTTTATACAAATTTCAATCCCTTCCGAATGCCACAATTTGTCGCCTGAAGCTCGTAAAAATTAATAAATTTTTTTTAATTACACACCCATATAGATATAGTGACGGCCTCTCAGAATTATTCAGGGAAGCTTTCTAGATCCTTAAAACGTGGAGATCTGATAAGATCTCATTTAGTTGCAGTGAGTTGCTGATTTTAGTAACGATTTATTTAATTTTTAATTGAGCCAATATTCTCTTAATTGTTTTGCTGCTCACAAACACAAAATGAAATCAATTCAGTTTTCGTGTGACAAACAAATTATTTATAATTATGAGCACGCAAGTTCAACTCTGGGAACTAATTAATTTTAATTTATTAAAAAATGTTTAAATTGGTAATAAATATAATTATAATGCCCTAAACTTCAATTTATCTCGTTTTTTTCTATTGTTTTTTGTCTTTTGCAATATTTTACTTTATAGGCGACAAGTCTTGGCTAAATTTGTTCAGTGATTTGTGCGTTGGTCAATAAACAAACTGGTCACAGTGATGCATTTTCAGCTCTGCTCAATATCATAAACAATTAAGTCTTAATTGAACAATTAGTTAATTGAAATTGTATATCATTAATTGAACTCAATTATGTTGTTAATTGCAATCAACTCAATTACGTTGTATGGCTGAACACCATCCGTTTATAACTCCCAACACACATCCTTCCATACATACATAAACACAAACATAAATGTTTTAAAAGGCCTCCAGTAGAACGTTGCACCGTGTAAATGGTGCTGACATATTCTTTCTCTTTAACTAATTTCCCTAAAACTAACAGGAACCTTCCTGGGTGGTCCATATACTTTTTAGCCTATTTACTTAAAATATCACTCCAAATTCCTGTGTAATAAATTTAATAAAATATAAAAAAAAACACTTTTCAAGTGGCTGCTTTAATTTCTTCCCTCTAATAAAACATGACAGTCCGATTTCCATTGTAGTGGGAATTATAAATTTGTTGAGCTATTTAACGAAGAAAGAAAATAAATATAAAAAGAAAAATATATTTATGTGATTATAAAACACTAAATCAACACGATCCATATTAAGTGGAGTAAGTATTTTTAAATAATACAACTATAAATAAACAAGAAACCATATTCAAACACACATCATGTAACCAACCACTGGCTGTGATTGACGATGGTGGTACAGTGAAATGGAAAAGTTGTGATACGACTTTTGAGTAAAAGGTATTGTTCTATTAAATTCTCCAGTGCATAGGAAGAGGAAAATCAATAAAAATAATATAAAAAGGATTTTTTTTTACAAACAAACGAAGTTGCCAAATTAGATATTTTTGTTTCATAATAATTTTTAATTGGTGGTGGCGTTAATGCCTCAAATGAAATGTTTTTAAATGACCATCATGACTGCTCGAGCAGAAGGAGGCCGCAGACAAATCTTTACATAAGTTAATACGTCAGTTAGAACGCTACGAATTCATAAAAATGTGCATTTCAATTCTATTAGAGTTGTATATTCTATTTGCAAGCATTTTGTGATACAGTGTAACACCGCAAGAGTTTCTCTCTTGCGATTTTTTGTGGTTCCAAAGAATTTTATCATGTTTCCTTTTGACATCCCATGATGACCCCTAATGACACTTGCAAATGTGTGAGCATACATATGGCTGACACTGTAATTACTGTAGCCAAAGTGTTGTTGCTTATTGTACATTTAAAAGTCCCCGTCTCTCCTTACATTCATCCATTAACTTCCACTATTTATTTAAGACTTTTTCACTTTGTTGTTGTTATTTGTTTCATGATCTTTTCATATGAACGATCGAAGAGCCTCCGTCCGTCTGTCATTTCACTTCTAACAGTACGAAAAGAAAATAAAAGAAAAAAAATCATTTTGTGTGTCTTGTTAGAGGATTTATTTCTTTAATATTGTTCAAGCGAACAACAACAACAACAATAACAACAGCAACAGCAACCACACGATGAAATGTAAAGCAACAAGGTAAAACATGGAAAAAGTTAAGCGCCACTTCAAAGGATGGAAACAACCGCATCCAACGCCAGTACAAAAGAAATCCAAATAAATAAACAACATTTCAAAAGAAAAGAAAAAAATCATTCTGTGCGTTTATTTGTTTTGATTTTTGCTTTGATTCAATTTTTGTTTTCTTAAGATCAACAATTGTGTTCGTTACAAAATAAGAGTGTGTGTGTGTGTGTGTGTTACATCAATATTGAGAGTTTGTCGGATACACCCGCCCACATGTCTGCGTACTCAGGGAAAGGAAAGTTTATGCTGGAGCGCTGAAGATACCACAAAATCAACGCAGTACAATTGACGCCACACATACGGAACAGCACACACTCTACACAAAAAACCAAAAAGCGAAAAATAATATCTGCTACTCCATAATTATTGGAAAATTTCACTCGGTAATTGACTTTTCCATTTCTCAATTAATATGAACCGATTCGCAGGGTGTTCGTTATTCGTATAGCGCCTGGCTTGAAGTACTTTCCAAATTTATTGCTGTTCCTTGATTTCCTTAAGTATCACTCAGTCAGTCAGCCAGTCAGTCAGTCAGTCAATCTTCCATAAACTGTAAGAGGCCCACTTAATCTGTCATTTTAAGTTCGACAGATTTTGGTATGAATTTATTAAAAAAAATTTTTTTCTTTTATTTTTTCTTCTCTTATTTTGTGGAATTTCTTAGCCTGCAAAGAACGTGTGTAAGCGTGTCGTTTATTTTAAAATGTTTCTTTCTTGTTTTTTGAATTTCAAATATTTCCAAACAAATTTACAATTTTAATAATGTTTTTATTGTTGTTGTTTTTATTTTATTTATTTACGTTGTAGTTTTATTTTTTCAATTTTGTTTTGGTGTGTTAAAATTTATTGTTTAAATTATAACTTTGTTTTCTCTCTCCCAAATGTTTATTGTTGTTGTTGTTGTTGTTGTTTAATCTTAGATTTTGACAGCCAGTTTAAGATTTAGTGTTCATAAATTTCATTTGAAATCTCCAAATGAGTTTTATAATTTTTTTTTCTTTTCAATTTATTTATTTCTTCTTTGGCTCTTTTACGAAATTGTTGATTGTAATGAAACGTATTTCGTATGAGAGCTAGAGAATATGCATTTAATATGCATAAACATTATGGCACACAAACAACATTTTCAAATGCATCTGGTTAAAGTTCAAATAAACACTTGGCCGTTTTGTGTGCATGTTAATAAAATAAAGAAAAATAGCGAGAGAGAAAAAAAACTGACTATAAATTTAAGCATAAAAAATGTTTTTTGTAGTTGTTGAAAATGTTAAGGAAATAAACACGATTATTGCAGTGCAAGTATTTTTGAAAAAAAAAAATAAAATAAAAAAAATGTTAAACAAACCGCACATACTTTGTTAATAATTTGTATTTAAAGACAAATAGACGCGAGTTGAAATGTTCGAATAGGAAATTTTCGAATTAGGAAAAGTGACGTTGAGCGCGCTTTAACACAGACAAGTTGTCTGCTAAATGATGATATGGAAACGCTTAAATTAATAGTCGTTTATGCAGCAGCAGCAGCAGCAATTTATTTCAACATATTTCTTGTGAAAGTTTATCGCAGCTTAATTTCATTTTGGGGAATGCATAAAACTGTAGGGTGACTGGCCATTAACATTCCACTAGTGATGTGTGGAATATGGGCTTTTCCACCACGAGGTTTATCGTTTATTTCCAATTTGGTAAAAGTTGTTAAAAACACTTAATCAGTGTTTCAGAGATAAACAAACCAATGAAACTACAATAAACTACGAGGTCTGTTCGGTATATCTGGGACTATTGGAATAAAATATTTATATTCTAGAATTTTTCAACATCTTTTTCTTTTTAATTAAAATATTTAATCCAGGGTTTTCCTATTTAGTTATTCTCTGCAAATAGCTGCTTTTCTCAAGGCCCTCAAAATAGGCGTTTGTCTCAGTTATGGCATCTTCAGTGCTCTCTAATCTCTTATCAACATGATATTTCTTTAGGCTTGGAAAAAGAAAATAGTTGCAGGGTGTTGAATCCAAACTTTTTCTCACATTTTTCTTCTTATGGGATTTCTGGAATTTCTGGAATTTCCCTAGTTTGTCGCTCTGAATGCTATACAGTGGCAACTCTTTGTTGCTATCATTTCCTTGTGATTGGATGCATTTACTTGACAATTTCACACGATGAAAGTTTTATTTTAGAATATTTTGGTTGTCTAATAAGAAAAAGCGAGAGAGGAATGCGAATGGAGAATATTTCGATCGCGTGACTGTCGCACAAAATTAATATTTTTGAAAAAAAAATTTTCATAAATTGAACCAAGATTTTAATTCTAAACAACTAAAACTAACTTGACATTGAGCAGGGGCCAAGTTACGCTTTCGATATCGAGAGAAATTTCAAAACAATTTCAATACAAATTTCGATGTTAAATTGAAATGTATTTAAAAAAAAAATTTTTATATAGATTTCAGTTATTTTTAACTGTGGGGTTATTTTTTACGTTTAATAAAACCCAGGAGTTTTTCAAATAAGCCATTATACGAAGTTATTCGAATGTAAATTGATAGAAAACTATTTATTCGCATATTAATTGATTAAATAAAATATTGTTGGAATATAAATTATTAGAATAAAAAATCAATAAAATAGAAATTATTCGAATATAAATTGATTGAATAAGAAATTATTCGAGTACAAATTAATTGAAAAAAGAATCATTCGAATAGAAATTGATTGAATACAAAATTATTCGAATAGAAATTGATTGAATACAAAATTATTCGAATAGAAATTGATTGAATAAGAAATTATTCGAGTACAAATTTATTGGAAAAAAAATTATTCGAATGTAAATTGATTGAATACAAAATTATTCGAATAGAAATTGATTGAATACAAAATTATTCGAATATAAACTACTAAAATAAAAATTATTTGATTGTAAATTGATTGAATAAAAAATTATTCGAATATAAATTATTAAAATAAAAATTATTCGATTATAAATTGATTGAATACAAAATTATTCGAATATAAACTATTAAAATAAAAATTATTTGATTATAAATTGATTGAATAAAAAATTATTCGAATATAAATTATTAAAATAAAAATTATTCGATTATAAATTGATTGAATACAAAATTATTCGAATATAAATTGATTGAATAAGAAATTATTCGAGTACAAATTAATTGAAAAAAGAATTATTCGAATAAAAATTGATTGAATACAAAATTATTCGAATAGAAATTGATTGAATAAAAAATTATTCGAATATAAATTAATAAAATAAGAACTATTCGATTATAAATTGATTGAATACAAAATTATTTGAATAGAAATTGATTGAATAAGATATTATTCGAGTACAAATTTATTGGAAAAAAAATATTCGAATATAAATTGACGGAATAAGATATTATTCGAATCAAAATTGATAGAATAAAACCCTTCATAACAGCTGTTTAAAATTTATTAAAAAGAGAAAATTTCTAATTAAAAAATAGTTCTTAATTTTTTTGGGATTTCTCGAAATTAACCGGTTTGAATCGGTTTAAATTCACAGGAGATTTACGTTTGGCAGAACTCTTTACAGCGAAGCAAGGATCCTTTATATACAGACAACCACGATCCACTCATGATCAGGATTTTTTAACTACTTGAGTCTCTCTAAAAATTACAGTGGTCGTTATAACATTTTTTTTGCAGTTCTGCTTTTAATTGAGCAAATTCTAAAATTTAAAACACACATACAACCACATAACAATCACACACACACACACACACACAAATACACGCATATAAATTGAAGTGCAATTAAATCTATTAACTACATTAACTTTAATGACAAAATTTGATCAGATTGCTCTCAAGCCACACCCATTTTTTTATTTTTAATGTTTTTTTTTTTGGTTTTAATTTTTTAATTACAATTTTTAATTTATTTTTTTGCTTCTCCACTAAATATTTTAGCAAAATGTCATTTAAGCAGCCTATAAAATTGAGGTTTTTGTCAAAAGTTTTTATTTCAAAACTTTATTTTTATCGCTAATGAAACACACGCACACACTTGTTGAGAAAAAGCTTAAGACAACGCCACAAACGAAAACAAAAACAACAAAAAAAAAAGTGATAAATTGATTAAGTGTCAGTTGGGCATGGTGTTGGTGGGAGGAGGTGACAGTCGGAGTGTTACATTGTGGCTGATTGATGACCATTAAAGACACACCCTGTTGTAGTGGATATGATTTAAGGCGAAAAGTACAACAGCAACAACAGCAACAACAACAACAAAGTCTCATGTCAATACTTTGACTATATTTTTATGATCGCAAATGCATGAGCAGCCAGCCACTCATTTCAATTCTATTAAATTTCAATTACTTTTGCTTTTTAATAAGCGGTTGTCTTTTTTTTTCTTTTTTTTTTTTGCTGTTTCAGTTCCCTGCAGTTGAAGAGTTGGCAAATTAAAAGCTTTAGGCACGCGATCCATTTGGGTTTCGACATTGAATCGTTAAAAGTAGCAACTGGTATTTAAGTGTTATAAAACAATTGTTTATATTATTAAAATGTTGATATTAAAATGTTGTTTGTTTGTTTTCCTCAAGAATAGAATTAATTTGTAAATAATTTACCTCATGCTGTGCTGAAAACAATTACCGAGACTTATTTTTATTAAAAGTAGTTGAGAGAACTTTTCATTTTCCAATTTCAAAGGTGGTAGTTGGCACGTTTTAATAATTTATAATAATAGAGATTGTTTCTCTATTGCAATTCATCAGCGTAGTTGTAAGTGGATGGATATAGAAGTTGGGAATAGAAGTTAATGGGCAGTTGGGTCGGAACAAGGGAGATTATTAACAGAGTGTTAGAGATAAGCAGGGCAAAGAAGGCTTTTAAGGCAGAATTAGTGCCATTATTTTGCGAGAATAGAACACGATTTATGAAAAAGTGTCTACAACACCAAAATGAGCCAAAAGATCTGTTCAATATTTTGTTGTCTAAACTTCAGCAACGCCTAGTGATTTACACAATCAGGGCCTGATTTTGTTTGCCTTGAATATTTTTTCAAAAGTTTTTCAATAACATCAGAAACAAGTGTTAGCAAATTTGAAAGTATAAAAATAATTTTTAATCTTTACAAAAAATTTCTTAAAATGTTTTTCCATAAATTGTAATTTTACATAAAAAATAAACATTTTCAAAACCTTAAAAGGCCAATAAAATGTACTGCCTCCTCTACAATATCGAAGAAATTCGTTCTTCTTCCTTAAATCCAAAATAATTTATTAAATTTTGTTTCTTATTTCAAAAATAATTCTACTAAAGAAAGAACTCTTTCTACAGTTAATAAAAATTTTAAGGAAAAATATTAATTTTTTGTAAAATATTTGAATTACTTTAAAAGGTTTTTAAATCGTTAGTTTTCAAAAACCGGGATGTTAATGGTGTTACTCAATTTTGCTCAAATCGAGTCTTCATCAGCTCTCGACTCTTCGACTTCTTAGGAAAGTTCTCTATGAAAAGCTGCCACTATGTCTGTATGGAAGTGTGTGTGTGTGTGTTTTGTGTGATCGTATATATGTATATGTGTGTTTGTGTGTGTATGTATTTATGTGTGGGTCCGACCAAACCACGTAGCGTTTTAAGGAGTTCTGCCAAACGTAAATCTCCTGTGAACTCAAACCGATTCAAACCGGTTGATTTTGAGAAATCCCAAAAAAATTAAGAACAATTTTTTAATGAGAAATTTTCTTTTTTCAATAATTTTTAAACGGCTGTTATGTAGGGTTTTATTCTATCAATTTTTATTCGAATAATATTTTATTCGGTCAATTTCTATTCGAATAATTTTTTTTTCAATATATTTCTATTCAAATAATTATGTATTCAATCAATTTATATTCGAATAATTTTTTATTCAGTCAATTTACATTCGAATAATTTTTTTTCCAATAAATTTGTACTCGAATAATTTCATATTCAATCAATTTCTCTTCGAATAATTGTGTATTCAATCAATTTATATTCGAATAATTTTTATATTTTGCTTTATATTCGAATAAATTGTTTTCTATCAATTTATATTCGAATAATTTTTTATTCAGTCAATTTGCTTTCGAATAATTTTTTTTCCAATAAACTTGTACTCGAATAATTTCATATTCAATCAATTTCTCTTCGAATAATTTTGTATTCAATCAATTTATATTCGAATAATTTTTATATTTTGCTTTATATTCGAATAAATTGTTTTCTATCAATTTATATTCGAATAATTTTTTATTCAGTCAATTTACATTCGAATAGTTTTTTTTTCAATAAATTTGTACTCGAATAATTTCATATTCAATCAATTTCTCTTCGAATAATTTTGTATTCAATCAATTTATATTCGAATAATTTTTATATTTTGCTTTATATTCGAATAAATTGTTTTCTATCAATTTATATTCGAATAATTTTTTATTCAGTCAATTTACATTCGAATAGTTCTTTTTCAATAAATTTGTACTCGAATAATTTCATATTAAATCAATTTCTCTTCGAATAATTTTGTATTCAATCAATTTATATTCGAATAATTTTTATATTTTACTTTATACTCGAATAAATTGTTTTCTATCAAGTTATATTCGAATAATTTTTTATTCAGTCAATTTACATTCGAATAATTTTTTATTTAATCAATTCGTATTCGAATACTTTTTTATTCTGTTACATTATATTCGGATAATTTTTATTCTCATAATTTATATTCGAATAATATTCCATTCTATTAATTTATATTAAATTATTTTTGGTTCTATTATTATATATTCGAATAATTTTAAATTCTATTGATATATATTCGAATAATTTTATATTCAATCGAATATTATTGAATAATTCTTTATTTAGTCAATTTAAGATAATTTAATGAGAGATTTTCTTTTCTGAATAACTTTAAACCGGATGTTATGAAGAGTTTTACAAGGAAATCAGAAATTGAAAAACCCCGTGATTCAAACGGGTCAAAATCGGTTATTAGATATGTTCGTGAGATATCGTGATCAAAAAATATGTATTCGACAAAGAATGTTTTATATTTTTAAAATCCGAAATTATGTATCTGATCAGTTAGTTTCTCGATTTTTTTAAAGGACTTAAAACAACATCAATCACCATTTATCAGGTAGGAATCGGTTATATTATTCACAAGTTGCAAATTAAAAAATAACAGAATTTTTTCAAAATCTCTTTAGAATTTTGAGTTAAAACAGCTAAAAAGTATGGAAAATAACACAACAAACTTGGTTAGAAATGGAAGCTTTTACGAATTTAGGGTCAATAGGAGCTGCCACATCCGATACTTTTCTTAAAAAAAAAAAAAATTAAAATTGATTGTGGATTCGAAAAATGTACTTTTTTGGCGTCGTCGGGTCTGTTACTCAACTTTCAATACTAAAAATGTCATTTAATTTTCCCACTAATTTTTTGTTGTTAATTATCATTTTAAAGCCCATTTTCTTTAAAAAAAATTTTATCACGAAAACTTTCCGTCTGTGATTCGAATGCATAATTTACTGTTCAAGTATTTCTGTCAGCCGCCCCATTATTACCCGTCACTTGGCGAGATAATTTTACAACCTTTTCATTTTATTGGCTGCCTTTTAGGTGAAATTCAAGTCTATTAATTTCAAATAAATTTTATTATTTTAACGTCGTTTGTTCTCATCCCACCCACTGTGTAAATTATTTGTTTGATGATTTTCAATTATTCAACTCGATTTGTTGTCGAGTGCATTAAAAAAAAAAGAAAAAAATACATGAAAACATTTTGTTTAAACGATAATAAAATAAGTCAATAAAAATTGATTTTAATCAACGTACATCAATTAGCCCAAAGGGCAGGGATAAACAATTCAGGCACAGCGGGATATTGAAAAGCAGCCAACAAATATGTGCACTCGCTTATTTATTTGTAATTAATATTGAACACAATTTTGAAAATACGCTGTATTAAAGGTGTTTTTTTTAATATTTTTTATTTTATTTTACGAATCGGTATTCTTAATACAATTGAAGTTGCAGTATATAAACCCGGTGCTCACTCTTTGTTGCTTTTTTGAAAATATAGCAAATCGAAAAGTCATTGTAACGTTTCATAAAGAAAAATAAAATTATTAAAAAATATATAATTAAAAAGTTTATAAATGAAGGATATCTCCAGTCATATTTAACCCTGCATTTGACGATCGTATTAATTATTCACTTTCTTAATCGATCAAGAATTTTCATAGTAAAAGTCCATAATCAGCAGTCGTTGTTTGTTTGTAAGCCGACTCAGGGTTTAGTTGTAGACAAAACAGCTGACCTGCCGAAAACAGCTGAGCTGCCAAAAACAGCTCAGTTGCCGAAAACAGCTGAGCTGCTAAGAACAGTGTTGGCAAAAATAAAGTTATTTGTTTTCCATATTCGCGTTGTGTTAAAAAAAATAGGTAAAATTGTCAAATCTCGCAGGCAGCGTACGTACATTCGATTAGGTTTTATCTTTTATTTCGTCATATTTTCACAGTATAATTAATTTGTTTGTGGGAGTCATACAAATAGAAAAAGTTTCAAATGTTCCTGGAATTTTTTTGTCTAAAAAACATGGACCCACAATTTTTGCAAAAATATATTGTGCTAAAAACTAAAAATTAAGAGCTCAAAAACATTTGACAGTGTCATGCAGTAAAAAAAAATATTTGCAACTTTTAAAAACTTTTAAAGAAGGTGTACGATGGTCGTACAGGATGCCCCAACACATCTGTAACCGAAGAGTAGAATGAGAAAGTGACAAAAATTGTAATGGAGAATCGTCGAATAATTATTAGCAAAGTTGTTAGAGATGTCGGCACATCGAGTGGCATCTGGGCCAATGACTCGGCCAGCCCGTAAAGCGCACCAAACAGCAATTTTCTGTGGATGTCATGGTGTTTCGACAAAAGCTTGTGGACTCTCCGCACTCCAAATGCGACAATTCTTTTTATTTACGTACCCATTAAAACGACAATGGGCTTCATGGGAAAATAAAATTTTGAATAGACGAAGAGCACGATCAGTTTGACGAACAGAACCATTATTTTGATTAAAAATTTCCAGACGCGTTGCTCTGGTGTCAGTCGATCCCTAATAAAATGTCAAAGCAAACTAAGCAAAAGGCAACTATCAGCTGTTAAACGGGTGGTCAGATAAAGCAGTGATGCCAACTCAAAGTTGTATCACTCTATAAGAAAACAAGATATACATGAAACGAAAAATGATTTGTTTTAGAATACTGATTATGTACTGATTTTTAAAAATCTTATTTTAAAAGATTTTCCTTAAATTAAAAAAAATATAAAACAGAAAGTATTGGTCAAGCTTATTTAATCAAATATTTGATGGATGTGCCAACCTAACTAGAGGTAGAAACAAAAAACACTCCAAGGGGAATATGTAGCGGCTAGCGAAAACAGCACTGCTTTACTCTGCTGTGTGAGTTAAAAATTAAATTGATGTTGTTTGATTCCTTCATTAATTCTCAGGTTATTTATCATTTCCAATTCAATTCGATTTCATATAAAAATATACTAAATATTGAGCACAATCCAACTCAATTTTCGAACAGACCTCATATTCCACATGCGTCCTTTTCAATAAGAATCTATTGGACTTAATAAATCTGCTCTTTGAAAAAGTAACTTTGCCAAACTTCACCGGCAATTCCCATTAAAGTGTGAAGAAAAATATGGGATTATAAAAAAATATATAAATTTCTTTGGTTTAATATAAATTGGATTTTTTTCTTCTTCTTCTTCTTCTTCTAGCAGACATTAAGAATGTGGCCGCAGCTTATAAAATAAGTATTGGATTACAAGATTAAAAAATATCTAGTAATAAAATAAATAAAAAATAATAACAAGAAAAGAAAAAAAGTTGTTGCGTTGCCCCATCAGAGTGGAATTATTGATGGGACGATTGGGGACAGGAGTCGGATAAGTGAAGCGCACTTACCAGTTAAACTGTCAGCAGCCTTTACTGATGAAGTGTTGACAATGCAGACAACTAGCAACAGCATCAAAGTTAATAAGAAATGCCGTCTATGATTGTGCCGTCTCAGAGTTTGACACCGTTGATCATTCCCACCACCACCACAATCATCACCGCTGCCACTTCCACAATTTTCACAATGAGCAGCAGCAGCAGCAGCAGCAGCAGCACAATTATTTCTTCTGTTAATACTGGCAGCATGTGGCCATAATGATGATTGTGTCCATGTTGTTGTTGCTGTTGTTGTTTGTGCGTCAAAAGTTGGTATTATTTTCCTGCTGCTGGTTGTTCTCCATAAATTCCTCAATATTGTTTTACCAGTTATAATTGAGGAGGTGCAAGACAACGACCACAACGATGATGTTGGTACAGCTGATGAAAATAATGATGAAGATGATGATGATTCGGCTGCTGCTGCTGATGATATTGATGACGTTGGTGATGGCGATGAAAATATTTTACAAGGCATAGAATGACTTTTAATACTTTTCATTGATTTTCTAGCAGACGTTGCTGTTGTTGTTGTTGCTGCTGCTGCTGCTGTTGTTGTTGCTGTTGCTGAATGCCGTCTGGTTTCGTTTTGCAATAGACACAATACTTTTGTTGCTATTGTTGTAGTTTGTGGTAATATTAATGCTGTTGTTGTTGTTGCTATAGCCTCATTTACTGCTGCTGCTGTTGTTGTTCTTTTTGCTGTTGTCTTATCACACTGTGGAATTCTATTCCGTCGTCGTTTAGAATTTCTATAATTTTTCAAGGTAAACATTTTATTTCTGCCGCTGTCGCTGGTGTGGCTGCCACCAAATTGTTGCGCGTCTGCAAACTTTTAACACTTTGAATTATCGTTTTGCCTGCAAATTGAAATGAAACATATTTTCCTATTAATATTTTTTATTGTTGTTGTTATTGCTATTGCTATTGTTGTTATTATTGTTGTTGTATTTATGTTAGATGTTCGGATTGATTTTGCCTGGAAATTGTATTCGTTTTCGCTGTTTTGAACAGGCGGACAGGCAGGTGTTTCATTGTTAAAACAAAATAAAATTGTTGCTGTTGGAAATGATGCCCGAATAGTATACAAATTCCATAAACAATTTTCAATTTAAGAATATTTTTTTTTCTACTGATTTCAAGGTCATTTGGGAAATTGTTTTATAGGGAATTTAATTGTGTTTTTATAAAGAAATTTTATGAGAAATATCTGCGAAATTTTATGAACAAAATCTGCGGAAAATTTGAGAACAGAACAGAAATTAATAAGAAAAAAAGAAAAAAATAGAACTTAAACTGAATAAATTCCTTAGAAAATTAATCAGACAAACAACATTGAACACTATTGAGGAGATGTTGCGGCCTTCGAAAACTCTGAGTTCAAACTTAATTTTTGTTTTTTTGTCTCTTTATTTGATAAACAATTTTTATTGAATAATTGCCCAGAAAAACGGTGCAGCGACTTATTCTGGTCAAGTTTTCTCTGCTTAATCTGTTTGCAAGGAAGCAAATCAGTTTCCATTTTTGCATGCGATTGTAAGAAGTCTTTCAATCCTATTATTCTTAATTTCCAATATGAAGTTCTAAATTCACACATTTCAAAAAAATATATTTTGATATTTCTTATATTCACGTGCAGAGTCCTGCGCACTGCTTTCCCTGACTTTGGCAATAAATTGCAAAATAAATAAATTAAAACTCAACAACTGCACGCCCCAATTAGCCGTCTTCTTAAAACGTTTCAATATTGTTGTACAAAAGATTTAATGGTTTTAACAAAATGTTGTATTGAAAAAAAGTCGTCGTAACGTTCGCAGCCTGAAGATGTCAACTTCAAGGGCTTTAAAGCACAAGAAGGGAAAAATAATAAGAGAATAAAAAAGATATAAACGTTTGGAAGAAAACGCTTGTCGCGATAAATTGTTGCGTTGTTCGTTTATCTCTGCCGTCGTTTGAACAGATTAAAACCCAGAGATTTATTAAGCCGTTCGTATTATTTTATATATTTTCCTCTGCGTTTCCATGGACAAGTTACAAGTTTATGGCCGAGGAATGACAGAAACTAAAACACCAAAATCATCAATCGTTTTTATAGCGGATATATTTTGTTCAGCCTTTTTTTGTTGTTCGTAATTTCATGATTTGGCATGTTGTTGCAAGTACAGGCCGGCTTCAGAGCCAAGTTAACACAAATAAAATGTGTCGTATGCAAATCAAAGATCATTGATTTGTTTGGTTTTCAATCGTCTCTTTTACGACGCGTCGTGGAACATCGATTTTTCTTTGTTTTCCCTGTTTATTTTTAGATGATGTCGATCTGTGCTGTCCTGTCCTGTCCTGTCGTTCCGTCTTGTCTTGTCTTGTCTTGTCTTGTCTTGTCTTGTCTTGTCTTGTCTTGTGTTTGCTTCCCTCGCAATATAAATATTCAGCATTTTATGCTCAAGTTTTGAGCCTGAATTATTCTGTCTGATTGCGCTTGATCTCGAGGAGACTTTTGCGGTTGTGCTGTTAGTATCGGTACCTGCAGATCAGTTGCAGCAGCGTTTCAACTTTTATTTGATTTGTGATTTTATTATTTGTTTTTTTTTTAATGGTCGCACAGTAGTCCCTTCAACTCCTTGAATTCATGGATTTACTGCTGATTTTTCTAACATTTAGGAGGAGCGCTTAACACCTTCATCCTTTTGCGAAGAGTAGAACCGTTTATAATTTTTTATTCAATCAATTTGTATTCGAATAATTTTCTATTCTGTCAAATTTTATTCGGACAATTTTTATTCTCATAGTTTATATTCGAATAATTTTTCATTCTATTATTTTATATTCGAATAATTTTGTATTTAATCGATTTATATTCCAGTATTTTTTTATTCACTCGATTTATATTCGAATAATTTGTCATTCTCTTAATTTATGTTTGAATAATTTTGTGTTCAATCGATTTATATTCGAATAAATTTTTATTTAATCGATTTATATTCGAACAATCTTTTATTCTATTGAAATGTATTCGAATAACATTTTATTCTATTCGAATAATTTTGCATTCAATAAATTTGTATTCGAATAATATCTTATTCCATTAATTTTTATTCGAATAATAGCTTATTCACTCAATTTATATTCGAATAATTTTTTATTCAGTCAATTTACATTCGAATAATTTTTTATTTAATCAATTCGTATTCGAATACTTTTTTATTCTGTTAAATTATATTCGGATAATTTTTATTCTCATTATTTATATTCGAATAATTTTCCATTCTATTAATTTATATTAAGTTTTGTTTGCTCTATTATTTTATATTCGAATAATGTTTCATTCAATCGACTTATATTCGAATAATTCTTTATTCAATCAATTTGTATTCGAATAATTTTTTATTCTATTATTATATATTCGAATAATTTTGCGTTCAATCAATTTGTATTCGAATAATTTTTCATTCTATTAATATAAATTCGAATAATTTTTTATTCAATCACTTGATATTCGAACAATTTTTTATTCAATCAATTTATATTCGAATAGTTTTGTATTCAATTAACTTCGAATAACTTTTATTTCTATTAATTTATATTTGAATAATTTTTCAATCTATTCTTTTTTATTCGAATAATATTTTATTCAATCAATTTATATTCGAATAATTTTTTATTCTATTTTATATATTCGAACAATTTTTTATTTCATCAATTTATGTTCCATTAATTTTCATACGAATGTTATTATTCGTATGATTTTAGCCGTTAATATCCATGTCGTTTTCTCTTAAGTCATCTGTGTAGCATTTAACTGATTTTATTCGAATAATCGTAGTTGCATGGTTTTATTAAAATTGTATTATATTTAAGCTTTTTTATAAAATATTTTGATTTTATATCCTTTACATATAAGATCCTTTGATCTTATATATTTATATATATTTATTTGAATTATTAAAAGTAAAAACATTTTTATAAAATTTATACATAATACTTTTCGATTTAATTGGTTTTTCATCTCTTCCAGAGTAACCAGTGAATAAATAACGAGAGGAAAAGTTGCTGAATATGTGAGTATTAAAAAGCTTAATTATTTTCCATACAAAATTTTATATATCAATTAATTTTATTGCAATAAAAATTGTATCAATAAGACGTTTCCTATTCGAGTCGTTTCCTATTTGTACTTAGCACGTTCTTAAACCCACGATCGCATTTAGGAAATTTATATCAACTTGTGTTTCAGGGAGAACTGTTTGATTCTTTCATGTGAACGAAAAGGAATTTATGCATTTTCTTCTTGTACGTTTATTTCCTTTTTATGTTTTTTTTTTTGTTGCTTTTAAAGGTTTAAGATTTTTATTTATTTTTTAATTGTATCGGTGAGTTTAAATCTGAAAGTGTGTGTTTATTTAACGTAAATATTTGTTGGCGCCGTTGGTTTATTAGCGCTGCTACTCCAGGGAATAAAGCAAACACTCGTTATCTCGCACTCGCTCTCTCTCTCTCTCTCTCTTTCGCACCTTTAAAAAAGCATTTTCCTACTTTTTGTGATCTTGTTTTAATGACTTGTTTTCCATTTAATGTTCTGTTGTCGCAATTTAGCTTAATTTAATGTTTGAATGTATCTCTTTTAGCCATTTTAATAGTGAATTTCTCTTGTCTTTTTTTTTCGTTAATTTTTTATAACAAAATCCTCTTTGGCCGTTCTGCTGTCAGTTGTTAATTGAATTAAAGCCAAAGAAAATATTGCTGCAGGGAATGGCAACAAACAGAGTGCTTTAAAATCACTAAAAAGACAATCCTTTCAAACAAGCCAATAAAGTTTTGTCATTTAACAAACGATTTTTAGTGGTTGCTGAATGTGTGCGTGTGTGTGTTTGTGTGTTGGTGGTGTCGTTCGTTTATACGGTCAGCAGTTTTGTTACCGATTTTATTGTTGTTTGCTGTCCTCAGCAACATGATTTCGTTTTGTCTTAACGTCTACTCGGCAGCAATTCAAAAGGTATTAAAAGAAAAGTTGCAAAGATTTTTTCTGTCACGTCGCTGATAGCAATTAAAAATGGGTATATTAAGGGTATTCACTAGCAGTGCAGAAGACTGCGATTGTTGTTTTCAATTTTTTGTTATTTTTTGTTTTTTTTAAATATATTTTTTAAATATTTTTTTTTAACTGCAAATAAATTTTCAGCTTTTTTTGTGTTTTTTTTTTAACTTTTCAAACACATGTTTTGATTGTTTTCTTAAGATATTATATTTTCTTAGCAGAGTTGTTGGAATATATTTCTTTATTCTCTCTTAAAATTAATTTTTCTTCTATATTTGACTGTTAGATCTTTAAAGTAGATCCAAAGTGTTTGATCTTTAAATATCGATCGGTTCAAAGTTGACAAAATAGATATAGAAATGGGGGTAAATGATTGCACGATTTCTGGCAAGAATGTCCATGATTTGGAATACCAAAGGCGGTGAACCACTGCAAAGTACTATTTAATTAGGGATTCATTCTTATCTCATATCAAATTTGGTTTACAAACAGACTAGAGTTGGGTCAAACTTCATCAAACGCTCAGTTTTGCCAAGAACCAAACTTCATCAAACCCTTGTAAATTGGGTTTGACCAAAGGTTTTTGGCAAAACTGAGCGTTTGATGGAGTTTGACCCAACTCCAAAACAGACCGGTTTCTGCCATATTTAGCGTTCTCTCTCTCTCTCTCTCTCTCTCTCTTTCGATGATATATTTCATTGACTGCTTTAATCAAACAAATCGCATCAGACATTTTCTTATAAAACTAATCAGATGGTGTAGACTCCTTAATTTTCTTTTGACCATAATTTATAGCCAAAGGCCGCAGTCAATTCCAACCAATTTATAGTCGTAAAACTGGATTTATTAGAGCAGGAACATACGAGAATTGTTTAATACATTTCGTGATCATAAATATTGTTGTTGTATTTATTCTGACAGGCTGCTGGATTTAAAACAGCTAAAAAGCCTACTTAACTAAACACCGCCATTTTTGAACGCATAAATACTCTATTATCGCCAGTTTTATTGCTCTCTTGAGAGTTTATTTAACATATTTTCATCGACAAATCAAACCGAGTTAATAACCATTAATTCAAACTAATTTATTGCCACAATCTTCATGGCCTTAAAGAGATTTATTTGCTTAAAAATTTACTTTTACCCATTCCACTACACAAGTCATCCTCCTCTTCCTCCTCCTCCACCGTCTCCTCTTCCTCCTCCTCTTCCTCCTCCTCCTCTTCCTCCTCCTGTATGGACTCAATAGTCCTCAAATCAATGAATGCCCATAATTGCTTGCACTCAACTTGACTAAGTTAATAAGTCATAAAGTCATAAAGTCTATTTGTTTATGTCTTAATATATTTTTGCTTATACGCACAATAAGGAATCATGTTTTATGATCGTAAATGTTTTAATAAACAAATAAAGAAATAAAATAAACAAGCGAAAACAGAAAATAAATAAAAAGTTAAAGGCAAAGAGACTTGCAAATCTGGCAAAGATTTTCAAGTTTATTTTTATGATCTCTATTACGATGATGGTTGTGTTTTGATAAAATTGTTCAAAATAGTTTTACAACCGCCACTTATTACCCAGCAGCAGCCAGCCTTCGTCGTATCAAAGGATTTTTCATTTTCATTTTTATTTTTATTTTTTATGACAGTCTTCAAGCGAAATGGCTGCTTTAGTGGTGCGAATATTAAAGGCGTTTCAACCTTAATTTATAGAAATAAAGTTTTCAATATTGAAAATATTTAGTAGCTGTTGAAGTGGGTAAATTGTGGTAATCAAAAAAGCTTTAAATAATAACGCATTAAGCACAATAACGACTGCAGACTACAGACTACAACTTGTCAAAAATAGAATCCGTGTGCGTATAAAAGAATGATTATTTTTACTACCAGAGGCAACAGGGCTACTGGTTGTTGTCCCTGCTGTTTTTGTGGTGGTATGCAAATTAAATTAATTTCTATTTTGGTGAGCGACAATGAGTAGATGCAATGTTGCCAGTATAATATATGAATTAATTCAAACATTGGAAACTTGAAAATATCCAGTTTTATTTTACAAAAAGAGAAAACAAACTATATGTCCAAGCTAATTAAATGATTTCTTGTCATATATTCTGGATTTTAAATATTTTTTATTGGAATAACACTATTTAAGAGTATTAAATATATGAAAGCGGCTACACTGGCGTATGAAGAGAATTCCACTACAAACAACAACACATGGTTATTGATTTGGTGGTGTCGTCTTAAAAATAATTAAGTAGCTGACGACAAGGCGACGATTGTAGCCAACAGTTTTTGTAGTCGGTGTTCGTGTAGCCTGCTGTCGTTATTGTGTTTAATGCTTAACTAATAAAAATAAATAAATTACTGAAGTGTTCTTGAATATTAAAAAAATATATGGGAAACAGTTAACCCTAAAGGCCATCCCCTGTTACGTTCCACTAATTTCAGCCGCAAAACCAATATATTGATTAATACAAAAATAGGGTGTTTTTTTTATAGAGTAATATATATCATAATAAGACATAGTAATATATTTTTGATATCAATGAAACAGTCTTAATTGAATAATGAACAGTTTAAATATGATTCCGGCTATGTCGCCGCCTCGGCTGGTGCGTACAAGGCACAATCTGGAACACCAATTTTCACAAACAGTAACATTCTGACCATCATCGTTTTTGACTCCGCCAGCCCATAAAGCGCACCAAACAGCAATTTTCTGTGGATGTCATGGTGTTTCAACCAACGCTTGTGGATTCTCCTCACTCCAAATGGGACAATTCTGTTTATTTACGTGTCCATTCAACCAAAAATGGGCTTCATCTTCGAAAATAAAATTTTGAATGGACGCAGTGCACAATAAGTTTGACGATCAGAACCATTATTTTGATTAAAAATTTCCACAATTTGCACGCGTTGCTCGCACGTTGAAATGTCAAAGCAAACTAAACAAAAAACAAATCATCAGCTGTTAAATGGGTGGTCAAATAAGGCAGTGATGCCAACTCAAAGTTGTATCACTCTATAAAAAACACCCTATACATGCAGACATAGTGACGATCTCTGAGGAATGTGTTAGAAAGCTTTTTCTTAGTCCTAAGAACATGGAGATCTGATGAGAACTAATTTTTTTCAAAACGGGGTAAAACCAACAACTTCCCGATTTTTTATATCTTAAACTTTCGCTGTTCGGGAAGAATTATAATTCCTCAGTTCACAAGTTTTGATGTTTTCTTTTTCTTTCCCGAAGCAACTGCTGCAGTAGCCGCCACAGCAAAAGCCCAATTCAAATAGTTGCCATTAAAAATATATTAATTCGCCATAAAACCTTTTGCGGAAAAAATATATATATAAAAAAAACGAATCCTTCATATAATTCTGTTATATATATCTTATGCAAAAGTTGTATTTAATCACATACAAAAATTGTGGTCGCAATTTAATTTTCCCAATTACCAGCCAGTAAATATTTGCAGTTTCCGATCAACGCGAACAATTACACATGTTTTATTAATATTTAAAACTTAATTTTGTTTTAATTTGAGAATAAATTATTTGAAGCCCGATATCACAATCGCTGATATCTGCTCATAACCAGCAACTGCTGCTCTTGCCAATACAATCGGTGTATCATGTTGCGTCTAGGTGGCGACAATTGTTATTTATTAATATTAATAATATTATTATTATTTTTTCTTATATGCAGTTTTTTTTCTTTTCTGTGTTCAACACGTACTTACCCGTGTCGCATTCTCGTGTTCACAATTTACGGGCGATAGTGATAAGTGCAGTTGCACGATCGAAATTGAATGGAGACATTTTAAAAATTTTTGGATATCGAATGATTTATTTTCTTACCGATTTTATTGGCTGAGAAACTAAGAACTTGCGTGGTAGCAAACAAATATGCATCATGAAAGTGTAGCGGCTTTCGAAAACAGCTGTTATAATCTGCATGGGAAGTTTGATATTGAAAACTCATGTTGACTTGCTCTTGTGCTTTGGAATACTTGAAGACATGAGTCTTTCTGAACTAAAAACGCTTTTAAAAAAATTAGTTTATGAAAAGTTAATTTATTTTTGCAATAATTAAGTTACTGGGACTTTATCGTTTAACTACAGCGATCGTAGAGTTAAGCCGAGACTGTAGTCTAGAATTTTGTGGCATCGCAATCAATCACAATAGTAAAAACTAGCGTTAACGTTTATCAGTTTCATATATCTCGTTTTTCACATTGTCTTGGTAGCTAGAAATTTTTAAAAAGCAGCACAGATGTGATGCCACAAAATGCCCTGGAGGGTTTTCAACTTTAAGCTGGACTCAACCATTTGCAATATATTTTCATATCAAATTTTGCCTCTCTTTCAGTGAGAGAGAATAAGAATCTCTTAACTTCGTGTATAAAAAATGTTTGTGCAACTGAAATATCTGAATCTACGCTAAAGGAATCGGGGGAACTACAGTCTCCAAGACGGCACTTTTCTCCACAATCTCAGCCACTATTGGGCGATATGGTGGGCAAGTTGGATTCAATTTTCCTTATCACCATTAAAAAATCTGAAACCGATTATAATTTTAAGGTATAATTTATTTCAAAAAAAGTATTTTATTGTGACAGCATTTTTATTTAAAAAAAATTGTTTTATAGGCAGTTTATAATATGACATATTTTTTTATGAATAAGATGCTTAATATTAAAAATAAAAATAATTTCATTTTAAAGCAACAGAGTGACGTACGACCTGTTTCAATTTGCATAAAATTCTTGCAGAGGCGCTCTTTTGTTTTATTTAGTACTTTTCCCCCAGGAAAAAATATTTTAAAAAGAAATATATTTTTCATAATTTTTGTCGCATTCAAAATGTCATAATTTGGCAGCATTTGCCGAATCACTTCAGTTTATTTTTTAAGGATCTCAAGCAAGTGAATACTTGGGACAATAAAATATAAAAAAAATAATCGACCCTATTATGAAAGACGATGTCGACATTGTGTCAATGTGACAGCAAATAAATTCTCACTTGTTTTTTAAATGTCAAAAATAATTAGTTATTATTAACAGCCTTTTGGTATTCTCTAAGGCGTGTAATATTAATAGAACATGTTACCAGAAGTCAATTTATGTCGACAAAGAATACACAAGTGACAATTTCTTGCTGTCGTGTTGAAGTGATGTCGACGTCATCATTCGTAATACGGGTGAATTTTTATTTCATGGAAAAATGTTATAGCTGCAACTTTTTGAAATTTTAAAGTTTCAGTTAATTAAGGAAAGTATAAAATTTTTTTCCCTAATTTTTTTTTTAATTAAAGCGCTAACTGTTGTTTTAAAGTCCTAAAGTTTTGAAGGACATGTTGTTTTTCTTTTAAGGATATAATGTATATACAATCCAAGCCCCTTAATAATTTGGCCCATAACATTTATGTTTAATAATATTTCGCTTAAGATTATAAGATAAATTTTAGAATTGCCAGGAAAGAATATTATGAAAAGTGACCTTATCACTTTTTCGCTTAGTGTAACTTTAAAATATTCCTTTTAATGGGAATTTTTTGCCGACATAATAAGAACAAAAACCTCTAATCAAATCTTTAACCATGATTGCTTTTTGTAGCTGACAACTACCATAAATTTTTTTAAATTAACCAAAAGACACCGACTGCCAATTAGGAAAATAATTTAAAAAAAAAAAAATTTTTGTTTTATACCCTGTTCAATGGCTGCTTACAAATGGTGGGTGGTCAACACTGGTGATGTGTGAAAAAAAACGTTAAATAACATGAATATTTAATTAAAATAATTTGAAAATATTTTGGCCAAATCAAGGCAATTGAATTTTTTAATTAAAAAAAAAAAACATGAACACTAAAACTTTTTTAAGATTTTGTTAAATAAAAAAATAAAAAAACTACCGACTGAAATTTTCGTCAGCTATTTTGGTTTGCAAATTCAGCGGCCAATTTTGATAAAATTTTTAAGACCCACGTGAATATTAATTGAAAGTTATCAGAAACTGTGAAATAAAATGCGGACTGCAAACGAATAATTTTTCAAATGAGAACATCAAGACGATGAGGAAAAATCAGGGGTACACCAAAACGAGCTGCTGCTCCGAATGGCAGCCAGTGGATGACACAAAACAGTCAAACTCCACTTGCTATTCGTTTCTTTTTGCCAGCCGCCAACGAACGTGTTCCAAACTTTTTAAGATGCTGAAAAATCAAGTTCAGCGAAAACGAAAAAAAAGTCAAACTCCAGCATGGTGTTACCGCGTTCGTAATGGCTCATTCTCCGGCTCTATTACAACTGCGATACAGCGATCATGTTGGTTTTATTAACCAGCTCTTAATCTAGTTCGTTATTATTGTTGCTTTTGCTGTTGTTTTTGTCTTTTGCTTAATATCTTTATAGTCATGCTAAAAGACATGTTTTATTTCCATAATTTTTCAGTGGTTGTTCGGTTGTTGCCTTTAGGCCACATTCTCATATTTAACAATCAATTGGTTGTTTTGATTAGTCGAACATGCAGTGACACCCTCATACGTTGCAATAATAATTTAATTAAAATTCATAATTTATTTGTATGCACACAAGCGAACATTTCATTCGATAATTCTTAGCAATAACAGCTTAATAAAGCTCTGTGAGAAATAAAACTTGGCTGCAATTAAGGAGTTTAAAGTTAAAACGAAGCAGCCACGAATTGTGGGAAACTGTCGAGAAAATATAAAAAAAATATGTGCAATAAATTTTTAAACACAATTTCCAATTAATGCTGAAAAAAATATTAAATAAAACGTACTAAAACACAACTGCCACTGCAGGCTACCAACTACACAACTACAACTGTCGCTGGCAGGAATTAGCGCCGTGCTGTTTTTATATTATAAATGCAGCAGCTACTATTTAAAGGCAGTATTTTTTGATTAGAATCGCTGCTCCTGAAATCTTGAAGTAGACTTTAATTTGATTGGGAATACCAGAGTATTATTAGCGAGTTAAACACCAGACTGTTTCTTGTTTTTTTTTTCTTTGTATATTATATACACAAAGGCTACAGTTTAAAGCATGTATTTAAATTTTTTTGTATGACAACGCTGCTCCTAAAACCTTAAAGTCGACTTTAATTTTGATTGTGAATACCACAGTATTATTAACGAGCTTAGCACCAGATTTTGTTTCTTTGTATATTATATGTGCATCGACTACAGTTTAAGGCCAGCATTTTGACAATTTATGGCAACACTGCTCCTAAATCTTTAGAGTCGACTTTAATTTGATTGTGAATACCAGAGTATTAGTAACGAGTTTAAAACCATTTTTTTGTTGTTGTTTCTTTGTATATTATATACGCAGTGACTACAGTTTAAAGCCAGTATTATTTGTGTGACAACGCTGCTCTTATTACTTTAAAGTATGCTTTATTTTTGATTGTGAATACGGGCGTATTTTTAACGAGCTTAACTCCGGATTTATTTTCTTGTTTGTTTTTTGTTAACTAGTGATCAATAGGCAACTGGATTATAAATAATTTTTTTTAAACATCTTTAAGCCTGAAACAGTATCGTTTCGTTTTGCAAAAATAAAAGAAAAGAAAAACAACAGCCTTAAAAAGTCATGAAATAAAATTTGTCTGTGTATCCGCTACAACAGAAAAAATTTATATTTTTATTACTATTTAACACCTCAATAAATAAATATACGCTGTAACCAAATCAATAAATTATTTAAAAACCATAAAAATCATGATTTATATTCTTTTCGGAGTGATACTCCTGAGACAACCACCGCAACTGATCGGCTACTGCAATTTACTACCGCTGTGGACAGAGAGACAGATGGACAGACAGAGAGACAGGCAGAGAGACAGATAGACAGACGGACAGATAAAGAGATATAACCGACCGTCAGATACTAACGTCTTACAAAACAATTCCATGATTTTAAATTGATATTTTAATGAATTCCCTGGAAAATAAAAGCAAAAACAAAAACAATAAAAAATATGCGAAACACAAATAAATAAAATATTATTTTTTAACATTTCCTAGTCTATTAAATTGTAGTCACAACAACAATGAGCTGAAATAATAGAGAAATAAATTTTGGAAGAGAGCAACAGCAGGCAGGCAGGCAGGCAGGCAGCCTGAGTTACTTGAGACTTTAAAATCATCTTCAACAACAACCCGGTAGTACCGCCAAGGGAAAATCAAAACAAAAATAATTCAAGTTTAACGGTGACACCGATTTGTAATAGAAATATAAAAAAAAAATTAAAAAAGAATTAAAAATAATAGCCAGAGGTGGTCGGCAGCAATTAAGCTTTTCAAAGTTTTGCGGATTTCCAACAAAACGGTCCGATACAAGAATTTCGATATACAGACAAATAGAAGACTGGATGTGATAGATGACGGCTGGACTGACCAAACTACAGGCAGACAGTCAAACGCCCCAGTCAGGGTTTTGATCCCAGTTATGGACAAGAAAACCTTCGGACTATTTGTGGGAATCGGACGACTGCAGTCTGTGGAGGCAAAACCTTGTCTACACAGAATAAAAAAATTTATTGCAAAAATCTGGCCTCTTCCGAAGAATGACTCCAGTCTTGTCGAAAATCTCTCCTCTTTCGACGAATGAGGAGAATGTCTGAGCTTAACTGGAACCAGAGAGTAGAGCTCTCAAGAAAGTGTCGGCTTAGGGGTGAAGTGAATTAGAACAGGGTTTCATTTTAATACTCATTTTCCATTCCACTTCGATCCGCAGGCGGTATATTTTTGCGAACTCTGATTTCATCTTCCGGTTATCTTCAGATAAAAATAAATTCGTTTTGAAACTTTTGTGAAGCAGTTCCTTAAGCGATAATTGATTGAGAAACATTTTAAAATATTTTACCAAACGAGCAGCACAAAATTAAATATATAAAAATCAACACCAGGAACAAGAATTTGACAGGAAGCAGATCTGGACCTTTTAAAAGCAAACTTTCCAGAAATCTTATGACTTTATCAAATGGCGTGCTTAATCAATCATATATCTTGTTTATGAATGGCAAAAATAAACCGGCAAATAAGCATCGATGCGTTTTAATCGGCGAAATAGTTCTGTCGGTATATTTTTCCAGTAATCGGTCCGTGGTTTCAGCATAGAGAGAGTTTCGATATCGATGTTGTGATTGTGGCTCTCGAATTAAGCTTTAAACACAATAACGACAGCAGGCTACACGAACACCGACTAAAAAAGCCGTT
The DNA here is from genome assembly GCA_963675445.1 of Linnaemya vulpina. Taxonomy (NCBI): domain Eukaryota; kingdom Metazoa; phylum Arthropoda; class Insecta; order Diptera; family Tachinidae; genus Linnaemya; species Linnaemya vulpina. Next base: position 14,255,500 of record OY776279.1, read on the forward strand.
GGCTACAATCGTCGCCTCGTAGTCAGCTACTTAATTATTTTTAAAACGACACCACTAAGTCAATAACCATGAGTTGTTGTTTGTAGTAGAATTCTCTTCATACGCCAGTGTAGCCGCTTTCATATATTTAACATTCTTAAATAGTGTTATTCCAATAAAATATATTTAAAGTCCACAGTATGTGACAATAAATCATTTTATAAGCTTGGGAATATAGTTTGTTGTTTCTTTTTGTGTAATGAAACAATATATTTTCACGTTTACAATAATTGAATTTATTTATATTATGCTGGCAACACTGCATCTACTCATTGTCTCTCACCGAAATAGAAATTAGTTTAATTTGACTACAACCACAAAAACAGCAGGGACAACAACCCGTAGCCGTGTTTCCTGTACTAGTAAAAATAATCATTCGTATATACGCACATGGATTCTATTTTTGACAAGTTGTAGTCTGTAGCCTGCAGTCGTTATTGTGTTTAAAGCCTTAGGCAAATATTTCCCACAACCTTTTTTTTCAATGGGTTCGTTTGCCAATTTAATTCATTCTCCCTAAATATATAAAATTGTTTTAGTTAATTTTCCAACAACAAAAAAAAGTTTGGAATGTCCAGCCCTGCAACTGTCTTTTTGGTATGTTTTTTTACTTCAGTGAATTTCTTCCAAAATATATCAAATGTGTTGAATTTATAAAGGAAAAGAAAAAGTATGTTCTAGTTGGTTATTTATATGTATTCAAAACAGTTTCAATTGTCCAACCCTGGAATGGTATATTTTAACTTGTTGGTTTTTTAATGCCAATTGAATTCTTCTTGAATTACAAAATTAGTTTGATTAACAAAATTTAGTTTTCTATTTTTATAAAAAAGTAGTCAAAATTTTCCAGCTCTGGAATCAAAGAATTTTACTTATTTTCGATAACCATTTATTTAGGACAATTTCCAATTTCTATTCAAGACCTTAGAAGTTTTTCAGCTTTCCTGGAGCTTTCGGAAAACTGATCTCACTTACAGACAAACGGACACACGAACAACATTTATTCGACATCCCTATTCAGAAGGGGTCAGAAGGTATAAATTCCTTGGGATCGCTTATTAATAGTGTGGACATTAAATTTTCGGTAAAAAAAGGCAAAATTTATTTTATTTTTTTATATCAAACAGAAAAATAATTTTTCCTTTATTTTATTATTATGTCTTTAACAATTATTGAACATGATTTTTCTTGTTTAATCTTGTTACACGATCCTTGTCATTTCATGCATCAAAGAAACTTTTTAAAATCAATTCAAAACAACACGAGTTAATGATGTAAAAAGTAAACTTTTCCAATAAAATATTTATTTGCGAACCCAATATTGTGTGCAAATCACTTCATTAGTTACACATAAAAATAGCAACTAATTTTGTATTGAAAAAAGAAAGAAAAAATATGAACAACAAAAAACTGGGTTCGGTGGGTTCGTTGTTCCAGTTGTTTTCTTGGTTTATTTAATTGCAAAAATAGAACCTACGAAATTAATGAATAAAATATTTAATGGCGCCAGTCAAAAATCATTAATATTTTTTTTTATAAACTCCTAAATAGTGTATTTAAATTTATTTCTTTAAGTTCAGTTTTACATATTTCCAACAACATTGAAAACTAATAAAAATGGAATTGCGGTTCTCAAACATAAAAACAACACCTCGACTTTTATTTATTTATTTATTTTTCTGGTGTTTCTTGGCGAAGTACAATTTTTGTTCAATGTAATTCTAAGAACGACAACTAAACACGACAAAAACAACAACAACAACAAAAAAATTAAATACTTAGTTTTGAACGCTCATTCAAAATCATAATTTGCATGATCAACCAAAATATTGTTCTGGAACCGCCAGCAGTAGATATTTGAATTTTGATGCCGTCTACTGAAACATCAGTAGCGAATGATAACTACCCGATTGGAATTATATTTGCAAGGCGACTTAAATATATTTACTACTGCACAGTGGGGACTGTTTTCAATTCTACAGCCAGCTGATTTTACAAACAAAACAACAACTCTTTAGTGTTTCACAGTTGATGGCTTTTTTCTACTGGATTTTTCTATCATTCTGGATTTGTTATAAAATATAATCAATTGTCAAAAGCGTCAAAGTTGGGATTATAAAAAAAAATAATTTCAATATCTGTGACAACTACAAAAAGAATCATATTAAAATATTTCAACACATTCAAGATCACAGTTTAACAAGCAACACAACAATTCATTGCAAATCGAATTGAGGCAAATAAACCATTCAAATAATTCCGTTCTGAATGTAATAAATTATTTAGGAAATTTCCAAAAACAAACTCTTAATCATGCACAAATAACGATCGTCATTCACTAAAGTAAACAAAATAAATTGAAATAAGAAAGATGTCAAGTCATGTCTGAATTTAAAAAACAATATAAAATGAAACAAAAAAAAAAAAAACAAAAAACAAAAAACGAGAAGAAATTCCAAAAAATCTCCGGTGACTAATACGAATTTAATTTGGGAATTGTGCGCCAGCATGTCCAAGCGATCGCTCGCGTTGATCATCATGTTTTCGTAAAATATCTTTTATTGCAAAAAACTTCAAAAAATAATAAAAATAAAATAAAAATGTAATAATGACTTGAGTACGAGTCTGCAGTAGAAACAATAAATTAATATTAAATAATTTTATTTGGTAAACAAAATTTAGCAGCACGTACAACTGATCATATCGCGATCAATAGGTAGCAATCGTGTGTCCGGGGTTAAATTCTTTAAACCATGTGGGAGCGCAAAAGGCACAGATGAGTTCAGCAGTTTTGTTTTGAAGCATTGAAAATTTTTCATTTATACTTGTAAATATTTTCGGAGTAATTTCGGTATTAAGAGCTTTCCACTACAAGTAAGAAATTTTCTGGCAAGTTTAGAACTTTCAAAGCTGCTTCAAATTGTTGTAATTTTCTTGTAAATTACATTAATTTTGAGTATGTAGAGAATTTTCGGTATATGATTGTGTGTATATTCGGAGTTTGTCGGATTATATCGAATTTTCAAATATCACTACCTGAATTATGAGTTTTCAGTAAATTTACGAAAATTTCGAGCAAGTTTTGAATCTTAGGAATATATTTGGGCTTTCGGAGTTACTCCGATGTCTTCCAATTTTAAATGTTTTAAGTAAAACTAAAATTTTCTAGTAAGCTTATAGGCGATTTTGAGCCTTTAAACAAATTTCGGTATGTAATTTATTTTCGGAGTTAGTGAGATCCGTTTAATTATTTCGATTTCGGTAGTAAAATAATTAATATAAGAGAGATTTGAGCAAGTTAAAAGTTTTCGGAATATATATATATATATATATATATATATATATATATATGTGAGTTTTTGGAATATATTTGGATTTTCGGAATTATTACGATTTTGTCCAGTTTTTAATATTTTAGGTAAAACTTTAATTTACGAGTTAGTTTACGAGCAATTTGGTGCATAAATTGAAATTTCGGTTTAGATTTGTGTTTTCGGAGTTAGTCCGATCGCGTTAAATTTGTAGAACTCGTTAGCAAAATTATAAGTTTTGAGTACACTTACGACAATTTTGAGCAAGTTTAGAGTTTTCGAAATATATATGGATTTTCGGAGTAACTCCGATTTTCCCAGTTTTGATTTCTTAGGTAAAGCTTCAATTTTCTAGTAAGTTTATGGGCGATTGGGAGCACAAATTGAAAATTCGGTTTATATTTGTGTTTTCGGAGTTAGTCCGATCGTGTTAAATAATTGGACTTCGCTAGCAAAACTATAAAAGTTCAGTAAATTTAAGACCATTTTGAGCAAGCTTGCAGTTTTCGGAATGTATATGGGTTTCGGAGTTATTCCAAGTTTTCTTATAGTCTGAACTTTTTTTATAAAACTATATATTTAAGTACTTTTAATATAAATTTTTGGCAACTTTGTAGTTTTCTGTTTATATTCGTGTTTTCGGAGTTCGATTTGTTTACAGTTCTAAATTATTTTGCTTGAGTGAAGTTAAGTAAAGTATGAAGTTAGTTTAGAAACTTTAGAGTCTTAGAAGTTTTTGACCTCGAATATTTTACTTGAGAGTTTGAATCAATTCACCTCTAAACAGAACTGAAGAAAGGCGTTTTCGGAAGCTGCCACAATCCCATTTTCGGTGCTTATTAGGTAAATGTGTCCACCGTTTGAATTTATACTATTTAATTCACAATAATCATATTAAAATGAATAAAATTATTTCCTTTTTTTTGTAAAGTTTTCAATTATTATTGTTTTAATGTTTCAAGTATGAGAAGTCTTGATAAAATTTTCGAGCCTATAAAGAATATGAATTTTTTGGAGTAGTTTAAGTTTTTCGGAGTAACTTAGATTTTTCGGAGTAATTCAGATATTTCGCAGTTTATTATTTCTGTAATAGAACTATAATTTTTTAGTAAAAATATGTATTTCGCAGCTGCTCGAATTTTCGGAGTATAATAATTTTGTTCCGAAAGCGACACTTGAAGTGCTTAAGTTCGGCATTTCATATAGTTATTTAGAGTTCGGAGGGTAATTCCGAATATTTTCCGAGTGTGTTTAGTTTGCATAGATGTATTTTTTTTTTAATTTGTATTCTTCGTTATAAATAAGAAATTTAAATTGCATTGGAAAATTTTAATGCTGTTTGACCCCGTTTCAAGTATTTTCGGAGTAACTATTTTCAGCTTAAAAAGAGTTTTATATAATTTTTTATAGATTTCTAACGAATGCTTTTGTGTTATGTACCATATATTTGATGTCTCTAATGTTTTCGGAATCTGGCCACTTTGGGTATTAATGGGTTAATTTTATTCTTGTCTGCGTTGTTCAGGCTTTGAGACGTGATATTTTTAGATTCAGTAGTCAAATAAAACTGAAAATTATGGTTTTATGAAAATGTGTGCAACTCCTTTTGCCATATTAAATATCATTTGAACCCTGAGGGCTAATATATCATAAGCGACATTTATTTAATGACTTAAATGAGTTCTTAAATTAAGACATTAAGGGCGTAACTATTCCCAAGAATGATCATAGTGTGCATAGTCACGATCAGCGTTGAAATAAAGTTTGCAAATATTTAAATGCTTTTAATTAATATATACTCGTATTTCCTAATATCCTCCATTGTCACATGCGGACGGACAGACAGACAGACAGACAGACAGTTTGTTCGCACTTCCCACCCACACCTGCAATCAATGAAACATCGTGTCAAAAACACTTATAATTTCATTTGCAATCGCAACCGATCGCACATCATTCACAAGTTTATTGACATCGATTTATGTATGCTACGAGTGACAGTTTTCTTTCTTCTTTTTTGTTGCTTTTTTGTTTTTGTTACACCAACAAAATGCCAATAATTATAATTAATTTTCTGTCACTGCAGCCCGTGTATGCATGCACATGCAGTAGAAAAGCCCGAATGTGTGCGAGTGCGAGTGTGAGTTTTATTTGCAATAGATACAATTTGAATTAATTTGAAACATTTTCAAGTCAATCTTTTTTTTTCTTTTTTTTCTTTTTTTTTTTGCCTGAAAGAATATGCGAGAAGAAGAAGAGAAAAGCATACACAATCGCAATTAAAATGCATCTCAGGTGATTTTGATTAAAGTGAATAAAAAAAAAATTCATGTGTTTTTAATTTATTTCGTTTATTGTTGTATTCTTTTTTTTTATATATTTAATTTAAATTCTTTGATAGAACTGCAGGCATGCACGTCTTCCTTTTTGCTCAACCGTGTGATCAGTGATCAGTGATCACTTCATGTTCGTTTCGTTAAAAATCTTTGCATTTATTTTTGTCTATCCGTCTGCCTGCTAAAACGTTCGTTCGTTCGTTCATTCATTCATGCATCCATCCATCCATCCATCTGTTTTGCTGATTATTTCTTTGACCGTCTGTCCGTCCGTCTGTCTTTCTGTCTGTCTGCCTGTCTGTCTTTCATGTGTCTGTACATTTTTGTAACTGCTGTCATTGTAAAAGTGTAAACGAGTGTCAATCATTTGCTCTGTTGCTCCATTGACCCCGAATGGGGCGAGCAAAACTTAAACAGACTTTCCGATTTCAGCTTTTTATGCAAATACACTGACAGAAATTTATTTTTGTTATACCAGCATTTTCTTTTCAATATATTTATGTAGATGGGGTTTTCCACAATGATATTTACGAATTCAATTGCTTCTGTTATTTAAATTAATCTAGTTTTTTATTTTTGTAGCGTATAAAAGTAAAATAAGCAATATGATGTTTTCGGAACACGCCACACCTCTTCAGTACAGTGTACTTAAATTGTGACAATTTACTGCTGTCGTGTTGATGTGACATCGATGTCGTCATTCATAATATGGGCGATTAATTTTTTCCAAAAATCTTCTTTATTTTCTTACAAAAACTTCTTGAATTTTTGGCAAAAATTTTCAATCTTTTTTTTCTCAAAAAACTTTTTAAGTTTCTTATACCAAAATTTCGACTAAAATTTTTGTTGTTTTTATTCTAATTTTCTAAAAAAGTAGATCACGTTTAATAAATTACCAGTTTTTCTTTTTTTTTATAAAAATTATAAAAATTTTCTTGTGTGCTTTTGTAAAAATTATTTTGAGCTATTTATTCTTTTGTTTTATTTGTACCAATTCTTTCTCTCAGTGTTGACGAAAACGTCAAAAGCCAACAAAAATATCTTTAGCAGATGTATTTTATAATTAAGATTAACATCTGTTATGGGAACTATTTAAATACTTTTTCTGATTGTTTTTGCCATTTCAGCAAAACTAAATAACAAAACAATTAAATAAATAGAAATTGATAGACAAATATTTGCAAGAATATTTTTTAGTTTATCATTGGAAATAAATTTCATTTGGAATTTATTTCAATTCAACAATTTTACACAAAACAGATCGAGTTGTTTAATTTTTTAACCAGACATTTTGGCATGTAGGGAACAGATCTGATTAGATCGGAAGCAGAGTCTGCATTTTGTAAGCAGACAAATTTCATAAAAATGGTAACAATTAAATAGTATTTTTATTTAAATTATAACTTTTACCATCCCTGATGAATGATGTTGAAACCCAAAATTATTTCGATTGAACGACTGACATTCAGCCAGGGCCAGTGAATGGCACAGAAGCTGCATAAATTAGTGCCCTGTTGGCCACTGCTGGAGAAGTCCAGTAGCCGTTTGTTGGTGTCTTAACTTTTTTTTCTTTTTTTTCTTTTTTGTTGTTGTTGTTTTGTTTCGTACTAATTTGCACAACAACTATTTTCCGTTTAACTGATTCCATTTTATCTTTCAAACAAAATGTTTTAACGACCCCAGCGCCAGCACGATAATGGACCCGTGTCAAAGTTGTATGCATAATCCGCTTAAAGGCTTTTCCGAGACAATAAATTTCAAGATTTGTCTCTAATAATTTCAACACCTCTTGATGACTTTGAAATGATAAACTGAAACAACTTTCATTATCAAAAAGTACAACAAAAGCTGCTGTTGTCAAAGTAAACAGATTGTCTTTAAGCTATTGTCAATGCTCATGTCTGTCTGTTTGTCTGTCCGTCCGTCCGCCTTATTTATGTCCGTGTGTGTGTTTTTAGCCAATCAAGCGAACAACTCGATATGAAGTAAAGCAACAAACGGAAACAAAACAAAAATAAATAAATAAAAATAAGTCTAGAGTGGCCACGTGTTATTTGAACAATTTAATATAAAATTTATGATTTTTCATGCGACCATTTATGGCCTTTTAGACAATTAATAAAATCAAGTCCACAACTACTGCTTGGCTCACTTTTCACACCGACACACACACACACACATCCACCTAAATATAGGGTGTTTTTTATAGAGTGATATAACTTTCAGTTCGCATCACTGCTTTATTTGAACACCCATTTAACAGCTGATAGTTGCTTTTTGTTTAGTTTCCTGTGACATTTTATTACGAATCGACTAACACTAAAGCAACGAGTGCAAATTGTGGAATTTTTAATCAAAATAATGGTTCTGTTCATCCATTAAAAATTTCATTTTCCGATGAAGCCCATTTTTGGTTAAATGGGTACGTAAATAAACGGAATTGTCGCATTTGGAGTGAGGGGAATCCACAAGCTTTTGTCGAAACACCATGACATCCACAGAAAATTACTGTTTGGTGCGCTTTATGGGCTGGCGGAGTCATTGGCCTTCTAAAACGATGATGGTCAGAATGTTACTGTCAATGGTGAACAATATACAAACATGGTTCGAAGTTTTTTCGTACCTTAATTAGCTGGCATTAATCTTGCTGATATGTGGTTCCAACAGAACCGAGCCACATGCCATACAACGGGCGCTAAAATTGATTTACTCAAGCAAACTTTTGACGAAAAAATAATTTCACGAAATGGCCCAATTAATTGGCCCCCAAGATCATGTGATTTAACCCCATTGGATTATTTTCTTTTGGGGTTATTTAAAGTCACTTGTGTACGTCGATAAACCACAAACAATTGAACACCTGGAAATCAACATTCGAACAGTTATCGGCGAGATACGGCCGCAAATGCTGCAAAAAAGTTTGTGAAAATTGGTGTTCCAGATTGCGCCTCGTACGCGCTAGCCGAGGCGGTCACATAACCGAAATCATATTTAAACATTAATGTCATAAAACTTTCTATCCACTAATGGCCTTTGCGTTGATATCAAGAATATATTACTATGCTTTATTATGATTTTAACTTGTATCACTCTATAAAAAACACCCGATATGTCTGGACATTGAACAAACAGTCTCAAGAGTTTTGAAAATTTTTTAGAGGCTTAAAATCAGTTAATAACACACAAACAGCGAAGATTGTAAGACTTTTCATGTTTGATTTTTTTTTAAATAAATTTATGACAAAAAAAGAAATACTTAAAAAGCAATTTCTGTTTGGATTGGATTTCATCGAGTTTCAGACGTCAAGAGCCAGCAACAGTAAAATCAACGTTATAAAAATGACAATCAAACGCTTAAAGTCAAGTCAAAATCTTATCATAAAACTCGCATAATGTGTCAAAAACTATAATTTTAAGTATAAATAAATAAAAAATTAAAAATTGAAAAATAAAAAAAAAACAAAGTCCAACAGTGACATTAACAAATACGAATGGAGACAGCACGATCGTAATGGACATGGACAACAATGCCGTAAATATGACAACCAGCAACGACAACAACAACAACAACAACAACAACAGCAACAACAACAACTAAATAAACAACGACATTAACAAAACGTATAAATAATTAATATTTGAAATTAGCATAACCTCTGTTTTACAACAAACACACACACACACACACTCACATTTTTAGGTCTAGTTTTTAATTTTTATTATAATTTTCGTTCGCCTTAATTTTTTACTTAAATTAAGTTAGGAAACACATTTAAACGGGATTTTCTAATATTTTTGTAAAATTAAATTTAAAAAATATTTGATAACGACGTCATTGCGAATGGAATGCCCCAGCGGTTACACTGTTTTTGCTCCAGTCCATCATTAACAGCATTCACGTTATCAAGAAATTTTGAATCGAAGAATAATTCGCTCTATTATAACTTTCTTCAGTATCAGATTCATAATTCGCTTCCAAAGAAATTTTATTCCTTTCCCTTGATTTTTTCACAAACTTTCCATTTCAAACTTTCGTTGTTGCCTCATTTCCCAACAAAAGAGGCAGGAAATAATTATGCGACGTAAGGTCAGTTTAGCAAAAACGTAACGCCTTCGTTAGGATCAGCTGGGTAAATCCGTAATGTAAAGAAACCCGTTGCTGATTACCAACATTTTAACGCTGCATTTGTCACATAGAAAGTTTTTGGAAAATTTATTTTTAAACTGGAAAATGCAAAAGCGGATTCATAATAAAACAAACAGCTGATCCATTTCAAATAAACGCTACACAAAGCTGAACCATGTGACAAACAGAAAAGGGGTAGACTACGATTTCACTAACTTTACTTTTATTCAATTTATTTACTTATTTTTTATTTCGATGGAATAGGATGTTTCCTATCGTATTTCAAGAGAAAGTAAAAGTGCTGTAAGCGGCTGTGCCGAATCCTATGTACCCTTCACCAACGTACCACTGGCGTTAAATATATTTTTAAGTAGAAATTTTGTTTTAGTTAGCAAAAAAAAAAACGTCAGTTGCCTTTTTAGTTACTTTTGTGAATGAAAACAAAAAATCAATTTCCCACCCCTGGAAACGAAATTTTAATTGTTTTTTTTTTTGCACATCTTCATGATGTATACAGCGGTTTTATTTAAAAAAATCATGAAATTTATAAAGTTTTTAGTTATTACATAAACTACAATAATTAATGAGCAAAAAAAATTTAATTTCCCATCCCTGGCAATTTCCTTATGTTTTTAGTTTTTATACACAATTGAGGGTTCCCAAAGGTTCAACTTATAAGCAAACAAGAAAATAATTCGTTTTTGGTATTAATTTTGCGTCGAGAAATAGATGCAGGCTTCCCAGCTCTGGAACAATATATCGGATTTTTCTGAATTTAAGTTCATTTCGAATCCATCAGTCCCAAAACGAAGTCTCTAGCTCTTCTGGGGGCTTGGAAAACCGATTTCACGTACATACAAACGGACAAACGAGCGGACGGACATCGCTCAATCGTTATCGCTGTTCATAAGAATCCAGAATATATATATATATATATATATATATATATTATTATAAATTTTTTATGGGATCCCATATTAATGTCGAAGAAATTGTACACGATATAACAAACCCTTCCACTTTTTTGTGAAGGTTATAAAAAACGTTCAGAAAATAGAATCTCCAGTCCTGATTTCAGAGCTTCTAATTTTTGCACAGTTCTGATTTAAGAGAACTGTTTGTGACATTCAGCGTTATCGATTTTCTCAAAACCCTCAAAACAGGCGCTTGTTTGTGTTGGGATCATTGTTTTTTCAATAAATATTGAACGCGTTTATCAGCTCTGAATAATATTGGACGGTGACCGATCTGACCCTGTGTAGGTGAATGGCAAAAAAAAAAAAAAAATAAGGCCGCGATCTTTTTGCTTAAAATAATTTATTTTCAGTGTTGCAAGTTTATCTGATTAAGCCCACTGTATTGATTGTTCCTTGACTTCTGGGATATTGTGACGGAATCAGGTGATTTAAACGGCTTCAAAAATAGTCTGAATCTTAGTTGAATATCATCAAACAAATTTTTAACCTGGTCACACGGTTATGATAACTTTTTTATGTCCAAATACGCATGTAAAATTTGTGATCTCAACTATTTTTTTCCTCCGCTCGAGGATCGGAGGATCCATGAACCTCATCGGTGATTTCTGGTGTGATAACATATTTTGCAGCCGTCTGAACGTCCATTATCACAACGGAACTCAGTAAACAACTGATTAACCATTTGAAATCGCTGCTGTAGAGTTCCCTTATTTTAGTCCTGCCTTCTAATTTCCCAGGACATGATATTCCCTCAACGCTTCCGCGTAAACTTCAACTCAACGAAAGCCAACTACTTAAATCCAAAAATATTAATGGATCATGTTGTTAAGACTTGGCTTTTTTTTTTTAATTACCCCCAGCGATTATATTTTTTATTTCATATCAACAACATTCTTTGAAAATACTTTTAAACAGTTTTTTCTTTACAAATTATTTCTTAAAAAATTCTTATGTTTAACAGAGAAATATAATTAATTACACACCAGCCATTTGTTGTTAACAAAAGAAATATTCAATTTCTAAAGCGAAAGTAAAAAACAAAAATTCTAAAATTCAAACCGGATTGGTGTGCTGCACAATGGGACCGGCTTTCGAAAATAGTAATAAAATATTTTTAACTTTTGGATAACTCTTCCGATAACAAGAGAATGTAAGTAAAAGTAGGGGAAGAGTACTTAAGCGCTCCGAAAAATATTTTCTTCGTCACAAAGAATATTAGAGTAGCGCACAGAATCATGCCGTATAAAGAAATCATTGAATGTGTCTTAACTTGAACAGATATCGAGTTTTAAAATAAAATATCTTTGAAAATTTTAAGATTTAAAATATTAATCAATTTATATATTTACCCCAGTTCGGTTATATACGGCCCAGAATTCAGACTCAGCGGATCGATATACATGTCATGCACACTATTTTTAAATTGTTTCATTATAGTTAATTTTTATATAATTATTTATTCAATTAATGAGTTTCTTTTCTAGAAAATAATGCAAAATTTTTCACACTTTTCAACAGAAAATGGCAACATTTTGCCATTTCAAAATAAGGAGTTTCTGGAAATGCATCCAACATCCCTCACAAAAATGAATTCCTGTTTTAAGACTTTTCCGAACCGCCACTTTTCAGAAAAGAAGTGAAAAAATGTTACATGTTCTCTAGAAAAGAAAACGCCATAAGATTTCAACTTAAAAATGTCTACTATTGTGAATAAGTCAGATGAGTGATATTCACAATAGCGCTATTGTTTGTCTGTCAAGCGTCTTATGACAAACTGTTGTTAGAAGTTGAGTGATACAATTGTTTAAATAAGATCGATTTGGGCCTTAAATTCTTACTTAAAATTTTTGTTTTTAAAAATATTTTATTAATGGCGTTCTCTTTTCCAAAAAACATGTAACATATTTTCACTTATTTTCTAAAAAGTGGCGGTTTTGAAAAAGTTTCAAGACCCAAATTATTTTTCATGGCAAAGTTGGATTCATTTCTTATAAATTCCTTATTTTGATATGGCAAAATGCTGCCATTTTCTGTTGAAAAGTGTGAAAAATGTTGCATTATTTTCTAGAAAAGAAATCGACATAAATAATTTTGTTACACATTTTTCTTTTGTTTTCTAAATATTTCTTTTTCTACATCAAGATTTTATTTTCTAATAACTAAAACCGTCGAGGTGGAGTATTTCATATATCGCGTGTTAATTTAAAATCCAAATATTTACTACCATTATTTTTGCCACGAGCCCCATTGTGCGTCTGAGGACTAGAGTAATATATTGTGTGCGTTTTTTGGTTTTTTTTTGGTGAATTGATTCAAAAATATTTAACACAAGTTGTTTTTTTTTTGGAAGATGGGAATTCCGCAAAAATTGACGCCAGTTTCTTTTACAGAAATAAAAATATTAATTAATAAAATAATAAACTTGTTTTAAATACGTTTTTTTTTATTAAATGGAATGACAATGCAAAAATATTTAAAATATTTGACACAAAAAAAAATCACAATTCTGATAAATGAAACAAGAATTAAAATTATTTGAACACAATATTGATTTAATAGATATTTTGTTATACGAGGGTTACTATTTATGCAACTCATGGTTAGATACTGGAAACTTTTTTGGTAAATAAAAATATTCTGGTGAGCAGAAAACCCCTTTTAATAATATCTCTTGAAGGTTAATTGAAATCAATTAAAGTAAACGTTGAATTGATTAATTTATTACTTTTGAAAAATTTATTTAATAAAATTTTGAAAAATATATACAAGATCTCTCTGCTTATTTAATAAAAATTTGAAGCTTTAAGGGACTCTAAAAATATTTTTAATAGCAGACAACTTTTTTCATTAAATGGGAAGTAAGAAATTTGTCTTTTAAACAACAACCCTCGTTACATTTGCTGTCTCTCTTTTCCATTCCAAAGAAATTCCCGATAGTCATGAATTAAATATCTTCGAGAGACCATAAAATAAATAGAATTGATTGTTAAATAACTCTTAAACATTTTCTTATTAAATATTATTTATTTGACAAGAAAAATTGCGTTACTAAAAGACTTATTAACACTTCAGTGTTAACTGTCGGGCTTATTTTTCCGACTGCCGCCAACAAATACCAGCAGCCATAACAAATAAATAACAAGTCTATTAAATGGTAGTTGCGACAGTTGCTACAACTGTCGTTAGAATTTATTTGTTCCATACAAAATTGCGTTAATTTTTCAAGTAAATTTTTGTGGAACTGAAACTATTTTGAAAGCCCAGAGTTTTTTGTTTCTCCCCCCCCCCCCCCTCTTTAAAAAAAGATTTGTTTTTGTTTGTCCTGCAAATAAGAGGGGGACCACATCTTGTAGCACTTGTACGTTAACTGCCAAAACAATAGAAACTTGAGAAATATTTTTATTTATTACGGATCTATTATTAGCAATTGAACACTGCTCAATAGTTCTGTTCTCTTGTTATTCAAAACAACATCTCAAAAGTTTTATTTTTAGAACAATTTATTTTAAGAACTTTTCACAAGAACAACAAATGAAATGAATGAATGGGACGGGACAATGAAAGTTATTGATTGTAGGATTAGGCCTCTATATAAATAACAACACAATGAAGATAATTATCCAGCAGCAAAAACAACTTTTTGTTTCGCGCTTTTATTTAGAAGTTTATTTGCTTGTTAGTCATAGTAAATTTTCTACTTTAAGGTCACGTCGTGTTAGAGGAATCGAGGGTCTCTGCGAGTTTTCCTGCTTGTGAGTTGTACCACATCAAAGTGATTGAAAAGGCGAAAACTTTCAAACCAGACAGCTC